>SJXQ01002760.1:51215-89263 GCA_006408695.1 Aepyceros melampus
TGATCTTTGTTTTCTGAATGTTGAGGTTTAAGTATTCATATATATATATATATATATATATAACATATATATTAACATATATGGGAGCTTCCCTAGTGATGGTAAAGAATCTTCCTGCAATGCAAGAGATGAAGGCTCAGTCCTGGGTCTGGAAGATACCTTGGAGAAGGGAATTACTATCTACTGTGGTATTCTAGCCTGGAGGATTCCATGGACAGAGGAGCCTGGTGGGTTGCAAAAAGTGATCAACTAACACACACACACACACACACACACACACAAACTGTTGTTGTTTTTCAGTCACTAAGTCCTGACCAACTCTTTGTAACTCCATGGACTCAGCATGCCAGGCTTTCCTGTCCTTCATTCAACATCTCCTGGAATTTGCTCAAACTCAAGTCCATTGAGTTGATGATGCCATCCCAACCACCTCATCTCTGTCACCACCTTCTTCTGCCTTCAGTCTTTCTCAGCATTAGACCCTTTTCTAATGAGTCATCTTATCCCATCAAGTGGCCAAAGTATTGGAGCTTCAATGTCAGTCTATCCAAAGACTATTCAAGGTTGATTTCCTTTAGGATTGACTGGTTTGATCTGCTAGCTGTCCAAAGGACTGTCAAGATTCTCCTCCAGCACCACAGTTTGAAAGCATCAGTTCTTCAGTGCTCAGCCTTCTTTATGGTCCAGCTCTCACATCTGTATATGACTACTGAAAAAACCATAACTTTGACTATATAGACCTTTGTCACCAAAGTGATGTCTCTGCTTTTTTAATATGCTGTCCAGGTTTGTCATAGTTTTTCTTCCAATTAGCAAGTGCCTTTTAATTTCATGGCTGCAGTCACTGTCCACAGTGATTTTGGAGTCTAAGAAAATAAAATCTGTCACTTTTTCCATTTTTTTCCTATTTATGATGAAGTGATGGGACCGGATTTGCCAGGATCTTAGTTTTTTGAATGTTGAGTATTAAGCCAGCTTTTTCACTCTCCTCTTTGACCTTTATCAAGAGACATTTTAGTTTCTCTTCACTTTTTACCATTAGGATAGTATCATCTGCATATCTGATATTATTGATATTTCTCTAGGTTATCTTGATTCTAGCTTGTGATTCATCCAACCTGTTATTTTGAATGATGTATTCTACATAAAAATTTAATAAGCAGAGTAACAATATATACCCTTGATGTATATTCCTTTCCCCATTTTGAACCAGTCAGTTGTTCCATGTCTGAGTCTAACTGTTGCTTCTTGACTTGCAGGCAGGTAAGGTGGTCTGTCATTCCCACCTCTTTAAGAATTTCCACAATTTGTCATGATACCACAGTCAATGGTTTTAGTATAGTAATTGAAGCAAAGGTAAGTGTTTTATTTATTTTTTAAAATTACTTTCCTTTTCTTGTGATTCAATGTATGTCAGCAATTTGAACTCTGGTTCCTCTGCCTTTTCAACAGTATTGTAAAGCAAAACAAACTAAAAAATAAAAATTAATTAAAAAAAAAAATCCAGCCTGTACACCAAGCAGTTTTCAGTTCACATACTGCTGAACTCTAGTTTGAAGGATTTTGTTTATTACCTTGCTAACATATAAAATGAGCACAATTGTGCAGTAATTTGAACATTCTGTGGCACTACCCTTTTTTGGGATTGTAGTGACCTGCCTCTTGAGAAATCTGTATGCAGGTCAGGAAGCAACAGTTAGAACTGGACATGGAACAACAGACTGGTTCCAAATAGGAAAAGGAGTACATCAAGGCTACATATTGTCACCCTGCTTATTTAGCTTATATGCAGAGTACATCATGAGAAACGCTGGACTGGAAGAAACACAAGCTGGAATCAAGATTGCTGGGAGAAATATCAATAACCTCAGATATGCAGATGACACCACCCTTATGGCAGAAAGTGAAGAGGAGCTAAAAAGCCTCTTGTTGAAAGTGAAAGAGGAGAGTGAAAAAGTTGGCTTAAAGCTCAACATTCAGAAAACGAAGATCATGGCATCTGGCCTCATCACTTCATGGGAAATAGATGGGGAAACAGTAGAAACAGTGTCAGACTTTATTTTTTTGGGCTCCAAAATCACTGCAGATGGTGACTGCAGCCATGAAATTAAAAGGTGCTTACTCATTGGAAGAAAAGTTATGACCAACATAGATAGTATATCCAAAAGCAGAGACATTACTTTGCGACTAAGGTCCGTCTAGTCAAGGCTATGGTTTTTCCTGTGGTCATGTATGGATGTGAGAGTTGGACTGTGAAGAAGGCTGAGTGTCGAAGAATTGATGCTTTTGAACTGTGGTGTTGGAGAAGACTCTTGAGAGTCCTTGGACTGCAAGGAGATCCAACCAGTCCATTCTGAAGGAGATCAGCCCTGGGATTTCTTTGGAAGGAATGATGCTAAAACTGAAGCTCCAGTACTTTGGGCACCTCATGCGAAGAGTTGACTCATTGGAAAAGACCCTGATGCTGGGAGGGATTGGGGCAGGAAGAGAAGGTGACGATCGAGGATGAGATGGCTGGATGGCATCACGGACTCAATGGACGTGAGTCTGAGTGAACTCCAGGAGTTGGTGATGGACAGGGAGGCCTGGCATGCTGTGATTCATGGGGTCACAAAGAGTTGGACACGACTGAGCGACTGAACTGAACTGAGTGAAAATTAGCCTTTTCCAGTTCTGTGGCCATTGCTTAGTTTTTCAAATTTGCTGACATATTGAGTGCAGCACTTTAAGAGCATCATCTTTTAGGATTTTAAATAGTTCAGCTGGAATTCCATCAACTCCACAAGCTTTGTTCATAGTAATGCTCCTAAGGCCCACTTGACTTCATTTCATATATACACATGGGTTTCACAAGTGGTGCTAGAGGTAAAGAACCCACATGTGAATGCAGGAGACTTAAGAGATGCGGGTTTGATCCCTGGTTAGGAAGATCCTCTGCAACAGGGCATGGCAACCCACTCCAGTATTCTTGCCTGGAGAATCCCACGGACAGAAGAGCCTAGTGGGCTACAGTCCATGAAGTCCCAAAGAGCTGTACACAACTGAAATGACTTAGTACACAGCACTATCTATCTATCTATCTATATGAATAAAGGTGTTTTTTCTGATAAATTATCCATGTGATAAAGATGATAACATAAGTCTACATTTCAAAGATGAAAGTAGTAGAAATTGTTCATCACCTGAGCTATTTTAGGTCTTTTATTTATAATAATTGTTACATAACAGGTATTGTTCTATGTGCTTCACACAGAATATACATTATCATTCACAACAACCTGACAAATTAAATGCTAATACTCTGAATTCATGGAAATTAAAATGAAAGCATGAAAAGCTAAGTAATCATCAGTGTTACATTTCCAATGTGTTTTAGAGCTATAATTCAAAGCCAAGTATTCAATTCCACAGTCAATGCATCTTTTAATTCTTATTTTATATAAATTCTAACCTGAGAGCAACTACAACTTCTTGTCTTTGTAATGTGTTTTCTATTAATAAGAATCAAAGTTGGTACTCTTTACCATGGAGCCTGCTTATGTTCACACATTTTCTATAAGTCACCCTTCTTTCTCAATCAGAAGATCATTAATACATTCATTAATTTATTAATGTGTATCTTTCCCAAGCTGAAGCCTGCAATAAATCAGATCTGCCTTCTTTTTTTAATACTGCTAGGTTTGCATTCATGTTATGACCTTTCTTTTAAAAGCATCACACTGCTTTTATCAGTACAACCTAAAATTAAACAACAAAACCATTTGCCAAACAAATTAGAAACGAATCTCTTCATTTGTCCTCCAGGTTTCATTATAAATTATAACTATTCCCCTGTATTTCTCTGTGATATTTTACAAATGTATGGGCTCACTCTATTCTATTACATGTTGAATAACTTTTCTAATATCTTTTCATTTTTTCTGGCTTCTATCAAGATTACCTTGAATGATGATTTATGAACACTGAGGAAATGTACACCATGCATATAGAAGTCATGTTCTTAACATAGCACATCATCAAAATCTATAATTACTCATTATGACACTTTCATTATCCAATATGATTTCAGTGGAGAGTGTTGTGTTCTGGATACTCTATGTCCCCAGTCCTTTCTGAAGGTCAGCCTTCTTTGTTTTTGATAGAACACTTTAAAACTATTAGAAAGTTTACATAATATAATTTTATCTTTGATAACTAGGATTGACAATAGCAGAATGGTAATATCCATGAGGCTCTCCTAGGCTGTGATGCTGCTGCTGCTAAGTCACTTGAGTCGTGTCCGACTCTGTGCGACCCCATACACGGCAGCCCACCAGGCTCCACCATCCCTGGGATTCTCCAGGCAAGAAACCTGCAGTGGGTTGCATTTCCTTCTCCAGTGCATGAAAGGATAGTCCTCAAAGAATGCTGAGTAACTTTGGGCTCAGCTTTTCATTTCATGCAAAGCCTTAGGTCATTTGAACTCCTTTAAAAGTGATTTCCCACTGGGATTCATTGAGATCTCCCATTCTTTCTGACACTGTTCAGCACTGTGATTTAGTCAGCTATTTAAGAACCCAGCTGTTCTAATTACTAAGGACTGTATAAGAATTAGGTATTACTGACAGTTCCACATTCATTCTCCAGTCTCCTTTGCTGTGTATTCTCTTTCCTTCATCTAAATATTTGTAGTGGTACACGTTACATGGTGGACTCTTCCTCTCTTATCTTTTACTATGCCCTAGAGCTGCCATCCCCAATCTTTTTGGCACCAGGGGCTGGTTTCCTGGAAGAAAATTTTACCACAGACCAGAGAGGGTTGGGGTGGTTTCTGGATGATTCAAAGGCATTACACTTATTGTGCACTTTATTTCTAACATTATTACATCAGATCCACCTCAGATTATCAGGCATTAGATCCCGTAGGTGGGGACTCCTGACCTAGAAAACTTCATTAAGTCATATGAGTTTGAATTGCAATTTATATATTTAAGATAAAAGTATTTTTAATGCTTTGTAGCACAGTTTATGTGAAATTATTATATTTTCTCTATTCAAGGACCCCCCTCCCCCCAAACAAGCAACCCTACAATTGTGTTTAATATGCATTTTGTATGTCTTACAAGTTGTTTATGTAAATGTATTTCTAAGTAAATTGTACTTACTTTTCTTTTGTCCTTTTTTTTCTATTAAATAATTTTAAGTGCTATGTATATTGTTTTGTATCCATCTAGTTTACTATTTCTAATTGCTGTATCTACTGCTTGCAGCCACCATATTTTCACCTATTTCTCTCTTAATGATAATCACCCACATTACCTCCAACTCACTGATCCCTGAGTAAAGCTTCAGCTTCAGTGAATATGCCTTCATGTGTCTCTATGTGGATCTCTAAAATAATTTAAAATTTTAGGAGAATGCTGAGGCATTGCTACTCCTGAAAATAACCTATCATTTACATTCCCAAGACCAATGAATGTTTCAGGCAATGTCCAACCTTTCAAGTTTTGCCAGTCTAATAGTTATAAAGTGATTTTAATCTTAATTTACATTTTCTAACTGTTAAAGATTTTGAGAATCTCTACATAGGCTTTGTGTCATTTTTAAGGATTTTAAAATATAAAATATCTATTAAGGAAAAAGACAATGATCCAGCATAATTGATAACTTGAACTTTAATATCCAACATTTAACAGTGCCTTAGGTACATAAGTATTATTCATTGTAAACCTTTGACAAGTCTATCATTGTCTAGGCGCACTCACCACAAAGCCCCCAAGTCACCAGCCTCAGTTATCAGTAGGACAATGTGGCCATTTTCACTGAGTTAAAGTTATAGTTAGTCACTTAGTCATGTCCAACTCTTTGTGACCCCATGGACTGTAGCCCACCAGGCTCGTACATGGAATTCTCACTGAAGATGGATGCATATATAGACTGCTGCTGTTGTTTAGTCCCTAAGTTGTGTTCAACTCTTTTGCAACTCCATGGACTGTAGCCAGTCAGGCTCCTCTGTCCTTGGAATTTCCTAGGCAAGAATATTACAGTGGGTTGCCATTTCCTTCCCCAGGAGATCTTTTCCACCCAGGGAAGGATCCCATGTCTCCTGCATTGGCAGGCTGATTCTTTACCACTGAGACACCTGGAAAACCCATATATAGTTGTTACCTGCCACTCTTGTTCCTTTTCTTACTCCTCTACAGTATAGTAGCACAGATATAGAAAAGTGTGTTCCATCTGATTTAATAAGTTAGATAATATTTCTAATTTTGGTGAAATATAGTTTATCTTCCCATAACTCTTCTCATTCTTGTTAACTGGAAAAAAGAAAAAAAATATTCTAAGTACTCTTCTTCATCACAAATATGTCACGAGTGATTGGCAAAGGAAATTAATAAAGAAAACTATGACATGAAAGAAACTAAGTACTGAGGTATAAATATACTCAAATATAAATGAGTAGGTAAATAAAAGATGATGCTGGTCCTAGAAATGTCATCTTTTTTATTCTTTGTCATCTGTTCTGTGGTAATTCTTATTCTTTTTTTTTTTTCTCATTTTGTTTCCAGCTCTTTGAAATAGTTCCCATCTATGACATAAGGGTTAGCAGTAAGAGATATATGAAATAAAGTTATCTTTCAATTCAGACTCTAGTGTACAAACAAATCAATTTTCCCCTAAAATATAATATCTTTATAATTTTATAATGCAGTCAGTGCTTTCTCACATCACAGGATAATGAAAATTCTTCTTTTCTCTGTCAATTTTAACTCTTCAGATGCCTTAATTAATCCCAAATTTATATCACCAGTCCTGATTGGCTCCCATACCTTCAGACTCATAAATTCAACTGTTAATTCTATGTGTTGACCTTCATACATCAATCTCATGCTCAGTCATGTCTGAATTTTCATGATTCCAATGACTGTTGCCCACCAGGCTCCTCGGTCCATGGGATTTTTCAAGCAAGGTTACTGGAGTGGATTACCATTTCCTTCTCCAGGAGTTCTTCCTGACCCAGAGATTGAACTTGCATCTCCTGAGTCTCTGGCATTGGAGGATTTAACTGCTGAGCCATCAGGGACCTTCCTATAAAACTGGCTTCTCAAAATATAAGATAAAAAGAAGCATTGGCTTCCTCCCTGCAATGAGCATCTTCCAGTCTTCAACATTTTAGGAACTGGCATTTTCATCACCAATTCACTCAGGCAAAATTTGTAAGAATCACTCTTTACTTTTCTCTATCATCAGTCGCTTCTTCCTATCTTCAGAGAGATTGTCCTCCAGTGAATTAAGTGAGGAATCAAGTCATACAAAGATCCCAAAAAGAGCAAGTACATAGGCAAGGATTTTTTGTTCTCTTTTGTGTGCCATCATTTAGTATAGTGTTTGTCACACAGTATAATAAACAGTTGTTAAAGCAGTGTATTATTTGATTAGAAAACAAAATGTAAAATATTTTCTTAGTTTTCATTCAAAACTAATTCATTGGAAACTTCTTTTGTTTTGTTGACTAAAAACATATTCATTTTTTCAAATTAATTTTTGATTAGTTTACTTATGGTTTAGTGCCAAACAAGTCCTCTCTAGTTGTACCATATAAATATATTCAGTCTTCTTCATGATGTCACTCATTCTATTCTATACTCAGAAAATGTCTCACAAGTTAAATGCATGCTAATCTGCATTGGCTGAGTCCCTGGTGGCTCAGCAGTTAAATCTGCATTTAACATGTGACATATTTTCAGTATTGAGCAAATTAATGAGCCAATGAATTACATTTAGTTGTATTTGAGCCTTTGTCTGCAATTCAAAAAAAGGACTTCACTGGTAAGCCTTTAATAAGCCTTTGTTCACAACTCACAAAAGCTTCCCTGGTAGATCAGCTGGTAAATAATCCACCTGCAATTCAGGCTACTGGAGTTTGATTCCTGGGTTGGTAAGATACCCTAGAGAAGGGAACAGCTAACCACTCCTGTATTCTGGCCTGGAAAATTCCATGAACTGTACAGACCATGGGGTCACAAAAAGTTGGACACAAGTGAGCGACTTTTACTTTGTTCACAATTATATTTTTGTTTAAATTGTACTTTTAGTTGTATGTGCATGCATGCTCAGTCATTTCTGGACTCTTTGTGACCTCATGGACTATATGTAGCCTGCCAAGCTCCTTTTTCCATGGGATTTTCCAGGCAGGAATTGTGTGGGTTGTCATTTCCTCCTTAAGGGATCTTCCAGACCCAGGGAAACCTGAATCTCTTGCATCTCCTGAATTGACAGTGGGACTCTATACCACTGCACCACCTGGAAAGCACTTTATTTGTACAAGTAATTATAGTAAATAGAAAAAAAAAAAAATCACGGGATTATAGAAAAGGATGTTGTTGTTGTTAATCAGTCGCTAAGTTGTGTCTGACTCTTTGCAACCCCATGGATGGTTGCGTGCCAGGCTCTTCTGTCCTCTACTATCTCCTGAGTTTGCTCAAATTCATGTCCATTGAATCAGGAATGCTGCATTACCATCTCATCTTCTACTGCCCCCTTCTCCTTTTGCCTTCTATTCTTCCCAGCATCAGGATCTTTTCCAGGAATCAACTCTTCTCATCAGGAGGCCAATGTATTGGAGCTTTAGCCTCTTTGCCTTACAAGGCTGTGATTCACAAAGGGGAGAAAATGATCTTAGACGAGAATAACTCAGCCTCTTCACTTTAGGGATGCAAAACAGAGTTTAATGGGACTTGTTTCTTTCTCAAGCCTTCACATTTAGTCACTGTCAGACCAGAGGAAAAATCAGACCTCCTAATTTCTAGACAAGAGTTCTTGTCAATATCTTGCCAAGTTTTGTGGCCAGAGTTAAAACAAAGATAAATGAATATTCAAGAATCTCTTCTGAATATCTGAAAATAAAAATGATAACATAAACTGCAGTGGGGGTGATTTGTTTGAAGCTGCTAAAAGATGCTAATTGTCTGAAATTATTATTGCTTGTATTCATTATATTGAAAATGAATGCAGCAGATAAAAGTGGATATAAAATTGAGCATCTGGGAGGAGAGTAATGAATGTTAGGCAGCTGAAAATAAATGAGTGATTCAGTGACCAAGCTGATTCATTTTCATAGTTTGTACTAAAAATTATAATGTTGACAATTAAAGAGCATGGTCATAACCAATATATAACAGAAGAATTAAATGGTTAAATGTGGGAAGCCTTTAAAAAGTAGAATATAGCTTTTAGAATTCTATCATTATTTTTCATGTTCATAGCACTTAGGAACTTGGAATAGGAAGAAGCCATAGGAAAAATCCATAATGTACTCAGTAGGGTTATCTTCCTATTAGCCTTCTGTCTAGAAATTATCTGTATCTAATTTGTTTTAACTGTATCTGATTTTTCCCTGTGAAATTAGTATTGCCAACATGTATAGCACTAGCCCTAGTGCTGAGGAAAAATGGAATTATTCTCTGGAAAAAAATAGTTAGGGTAGAGGCAAGGTTTACTGTAAAAATGGGGGACACTATTCAGTGTTAGATGGAACACTAACTAATCAGTGTTAGATGTTAACCAGTCATGGTGGTCCTGAATTTAATCCTAGAGAACCAAGATGTAATAAATAATAATTTGCAAGCAGGATAATAGTTAGGGATCCACTGACATAAGTTCTCACTTGCCTTCTCTTGAATGTGTCATTTTTCCTGGTCAAAGCAAGATGTGGGGCTGGATTTGAGATGATGGGAGGATTTGGATCATCACCATAGATGTGTAAAAGTGAAAAAAATATTAATGTTCATTTTCTGACATTCTTTGTAAGATTTTGTTATAAAGCAACATGACTGAAATATGGGTTTTGTAGAGAGAGCAGAGCAGGGGTTTTAAGAGTTCCTTTAAACAATAAGAGAAAAGGCAGGAGAACTCAAATATAGCATTTGTAATATGTAGCTAGGTGAGCCAAATAGATGGATTATTGGATGGACAAACAAATAGACATACTAGATGGATAGACAGGTAGGGAGATAGATAGATAATTATATGTTATGCTTTTGGAATGTGAAGGTGATTTAGAGTTGAAACCTTTTGTTTCCAGTAGATTTCAGAGACCGGAACTGGGGTCAGGGGCATGGGGTCACTTAAGTTCTGACCTCCTACTTTATGAGATGAAGATGTATCAGAGAGGTTAAGGGTAACCTGGAAAAATGGTATTCTTGCTTATATATCCACATAGATTCTACAAGATTTCCCCACAAGCTGCTTCAACCCCAACTTGGGCCAGTTGTTGTTGTTGAATCACTGAGTCATGTCCAATTCTTTACAACCCCATAGGCTGCAGCACAAGAGGCTTCTTTGTTCACTGTCTCCCAGAATGTGCTCAAATTCATGTCCATTTGAGTTGATGATGCCATCCAACCATCACATCTTCTGCCACCCTTTTCTTCTTTTGCCACTGTCCATGCCAAATTCAAGGAAGAAGTACAGCATGGTTGGGCAGGCAGGGAGCTGGAATTTCACTTTCCCAGGCCCAAGAAAGGTCTTTGAATTGAATTAATGGGCTTTCCGTTTGGTCCATGGAGCAAGGGATGAAGCAAATTTTTGGTGAAGTCTTGGCAAATTAGCTAGACAAGGGATTCAGTGCAGAGTATAGGAAATTTTCAAATGGCCTAAATTACTGTCAAGAACCAAGTTGAGGCAAAATGTACAGAATACCTACTAAGCCTAACTATTGTGAGAGCAATTCTCCATAGCACATTTGTATGTCTTTTGAAGGCTTTTGTCCTGGACTTTTTTTTTTTTTTCAAGGATACTTGCAAAGCAAATAGCCTTGGAGGCTAGAGATAGAGTCTCTTTCTGAGAAAGAGAGTATATATGTTTTCTAACCAGTGTAATAAAGATAGGGAATGTCTCACTGCCTTCCTTGTTTGTATTCCAGGGTTATAAAAACTAAATCTGTCTTTGGAGGGCAGGAAGGCAGGTTTACTGGCAATTCTTGTATGAGACTGGAGATTTTCTAATCTTGCAGGTCTTCAGTTATGAAATAGAACATAGGCACAGATACAGTTGGGACTACCTCTGAATTACCCCCATGAGACCTGAGGGAGGAAAGGAACAGATGCAAACATGAAGCTTATGCTGCTTGCTGTGCTTTGAGCAATAAACTGTCTTAATACATTTGAGTTCATTGTTTCTTTACTGACTAAACTATCAAAGTGTGGTGAGTCAACATAGCAGCTACCAGTGTCTTAAGGACCACTGAACTTATTGACACTAACCAAATCTAAAGACCAAACCTGGAAATATACAAGCTGGGAAATTTATCTGCAAATACCAGTACAAGAAGTAGAAATCATATAGATAAAGAAATCATGGAGACAAAGAAATGAACAGCCTTTTACATATTTGAGGACCTGTTGTTCTATAACCATGAGCTTTGCTACCATTAAATCTTTTCTAATAATGTTGTTACTGTGTAGTTGAGTAAAATGTTGTTGAAAGAACATGAGTAAACTTGTCTGAGATTGGAATTCAAAGGTCAGTTTGGGGCAGTTTGAGTTGATTACTATTGACAAGTTGCTTTGCCCTTTAGAGACTCACTTTTCTCATCTGTAAAGTGAGGTTACATAATAGTTCATATAGCTCAGAGTTATTATAAAGACCAAATTTTTCATACAGCTATGATACTTGACTATTAGCCTTCAGTTCAATTCAGTTCATTCGGTCTGTCATGTCCAACTCTTTGCGATCCCATGGACTGCAGCACACCAGGCTTCCTTGTCCTTTACCATCCCCCAAAAGCTTGCTCAAATTCATGTCCATCAAGTCAATGATGCCATCTGACCATCTCATCCTCTCTCATCTCCTTCTCCTCCTTAGAATGTTATTTAGTGAAGTTGCTCAGTCATGTCTGACTCTTTGCAACACCATGAACTGCAGCCTGCCAGGCTCCTCCCTCCATGGGATTTTCCAGGCAAGGATACTGGTTTGGGTTGCCATTTTCTTCTTCAGGGAATCTTCCCTATCCAGGAATCAAATCCAGGTCTTTTGCATTGCAGGCAGACTCTTTACCGTCTGAGCCACCAGGGAAACCCTTTCTTTAAGGAAGTTTGAATTAAAAGTGATTTAAACATTATCTACAAATTTTAACATATTATTAACTAAGTCACCATTCTATTGTGTGTGCTAAATTAAGAAGAGGCAAGTTTCAATGTAATTTGTCTCTATAACAACCTTATAAAGTTCTTAACTCACATTTTGCAGATTAAAAAAAATTGAGTAAGAGGTTAAATAACTTGCCAAATATTATTCATTTAATAACCCTTGGAGTTGATTTAAAACACAGATCTCTTTGATGTGCAAAAATCTGTTTTCTCAATCTGCTTTTATAGCACTGTGAAAAATGTGGGAAAATGAAAAAAACAATTACCAAAGTATCACAATAGCCATTTTTTTCATTCCTTGCAAATATATGTGCCTTTCAATTACTGTAAATACTTTTATGGTTCATCTTAGTTATAAAATTATCTATGCAGCTAGAAATGTGTTGGGTTACATACTTTTTGATTGATATGGATTCATTTAATATTATACTTAGCTTCAAAAACATTAATTTATTAATACTTTTTCACTGTGGAAGATTTTTTTTTTTTACTGCATTTAGTCAGGAAAATTTAACTTTGATTTACCAATTAAAGTCAATTAGAAAATGTATCTGTAAGGAATATTTAATCTTTTTCTAAGTGTAAAAAGATTAAGAAATAACTCATGTGCTATTTTAAACTAGAGAAAAATAGGTAACTTTATAATACAGATGCCAAAATAAGATAAAAAAGCAAAAATTAGTCCACTGTGAATGGTTAATTTCTTAAGGGCCCAATCTTTAACTCTTTATCACACAGACATACTTTACAAATATGTAAACTTAGATGTCTGTGGAAAAATAGCATGAGACTGCATTATATTTCTATCTCTGGAGCTCTGGGATTTTATGTTCCTTTAAGACAAATGTAATTCATTTTGTTCATTCCACAGGCAAAAAGAACTTGACATGTTCACCTTGGGCAGTTGCTGACATACAAGTTGCTGAACTGCATACAGATGTGAACAAGTCAGTAAAAACTCTCTCTTGTCTTCATATTATTTACATTATTAATCAAGCTATTTTCTTTCATCTGCCTCATACTACAGTCTATAGATAAGAGAATATCAAACATATTACCTTGGACTTCTACACTCATGTTTCTTTAATAATTAAGTTTAAAAAGATTAGCAGGATTAGCCTTTGGAAAGTAGATGGAAGTATTCCTCTTTGAATGTGTGAGGAACATAGGATTTGCTAAGAAACCATTTCACCATTGTATCCTCAGCACTTAGAACACAGGTGATACTCAAATGTATAAGGGAAAATAGTTTAAAAGGGAGAATGAACAGATTAACACACAAGTTATTAAGTGATTAAGGGGGTTTAATGAAGTTTTGTCTTCATTTAAAACAGTTTAACTAACTAGAAAGTAACATTCTCCCTGCTGGCTCAGATAGTAAAGAATCTACCTGCAATGCAGGAAACCCAGGTTCAATCCCAGAGTCCAGAAGATCCCTAGATGAGGGAATGGCTACCCACTCCAGGCTTCTTGCCTAGAGAATGCCATGGAAGGAGAAGCATGACAGGCTACAGTCCATGGGGTCACAAATAGTTGGGCATGACTGAACAACGAACATACCCCTACAATGTAATATAAATATTCATAGTAGATGATTTACAGAGTCCAGAAACTAATCATAAATCAACCTGTTTTGATAGAATGTTTATGTAATACTATATGAGGTCAGCAGTTTAAGCAAAGTTCCTGCTAAGTCAATTGATTACTAATTAATAAATATTTTCTAATCAATCATAAGTAATTTTTATTAAAATAATTACAATGATAATCAAAATAAATCCAGCATGCCCTAAGCACATAGAAGCATAGAGGATGGGCTCTAGCATACAAAAGAAGGTCATAGAATTCTTTTTTTTGGAGGAAGTGTTCCTCACACTGAACCACATCATTAGTGTAAATTGCACTTTGAAAATGATTTTTACCAAAATAAAATATCTGGTCTAAAAGTATGGGTTCTTTGTGGATTCCTATTTCTTATCTCCTTTAATCTTTGCTCAAACATCACCCTGTCTCTCAATATTATTTTGACAGCACTTTGAAAATTGTATTTCATCCACCCTTAATTTTAATTCCTCTTATCCTTCTTTCTCTTTTTCTCATTCACCAATAATTTCTATATAGGTTCTACATAATTAATTTATGTAGAATGTTTATTTTTTAATCCTCCTCAACAAAATTTAATTTCCATAATGCTGAGAATTTTGTCTTTTTAAAGTGTCTCCCAGGTTCCTAGAACATAATAGAGATTACTTTGTTGAATGAATAAATATATTAAGAGCAATTTAATAAAATTTTGTTGAATAAATAAATGAATGGAAAGTGATAGAGTAGGTAAAAGTATATGGTGCATTAATAATAATAATTAAATTTTATGGGTTGTTTACCTTGTGACAAGTACTGTAATATACACTTTAAAGTGTAGTATAATTAATTTTTATAATTAACTCCATAAATGGAACTGTAAACATCTTCATTTTAAAGATGAAAAGAATGGGCTACATAGAGATTTAACCACTTACCCAAGAACACACAACAAGTAAACATTAGAACTGGGATTGTATTGAGTTATTACTGTAAGGAAAGAGAAAGAAAGGATAAGAGAGCAAAGGAGAGAAGCAGAGAGACAGAGACAGAGAAACAGGCTATCATTTAATATACCAGAATGCAGCCCTATTTAACTGAACAATTTTTCTGATATTCTTTGAGGTAATGAAATTTTGGAATTGGAAAAGAACTTTAGTCTTTTTCATTGTTTTTCAATGAGAAAATCAAGGCCAGATGCAGTAGGGATTTGAAATACATATATATTTCCAGGTTGCTTAATTATATCACTTAGCTTCCCAGCTATAAAATAAATCTATAAATCAAACAAATGCAAAATTGGAAAACGTGGATAAAATCCATTTTTGTAGAAATTGATTGTTTCTATTTATTCACAGTTTAATTAGCACTTACACTATGCAGCACATGTATTACTAGGCTTTGGGAATAAAGAAAGAAATGATATATTCTCTGACATAAAAATTGTTAGTGTAAAAAGATGAAGTGAGATAACTAATAAAAATTTTTGAAAACTCATGTTTTTAAAATTAATTCTTACTATAGTATAGTTTATTTACAATACTGTGTTAGTTTCTGCTATAAAGTGAATCTTATACATTATACATATATTCACTCTTTTTAAAATTATTTTCCCATATAGTTCACAACAGAGTATTGAGTAAATTTCCCATAGGTTCTTACTAGTTGTCTGTTTTATATATAGTAGTGGAGAAGGCAATGGCAACCCACTCCAGTACTCTTGCCTGGAAGATCCTATGGGTGGAGGAGTCTGGTAGGCTGCAGTCCACAGGGTCACGAAGAGTCAGACAGGACTGAAGGACTTCACTTTCACTTTTCACTTTCATGCATTGGAAAAGGAAATGGCAATCCACTCCAGTGTTCTTGCCTGGAGAATCCCAGGGATGGGGGAGTCTGGTGGTTGTTGTCTATGGGGTCGCATAGGGTCGGACATGACTGAAGTGACTTAGCAGCAGCAGCCCTTAGAGGCAACTAAACTTCACAACCTGAAGATTTGAGGTTAAGGACAGACCCTTTCAGAAGAATAATAAAACAAGAGAGGTTAGTTTAGTTAAGGTTGCTGCCTTCTATAGGCTCTTATAAAATAGGCACTAATAGAAAAATTATTCAACTTAGCTGGTATTCTTGATTTATTTTTCCAAGGATTTGAACTCCCAAAAAAGTGTTTTAGACACTTGAACATTAAAAATGTTCCCCGTTCTTAAATTGTCTTTTGTGAGAATTATCAGTATAGTACCATTTACACATTTATTCAAATAGCTTGGAAAATATATTCATGCAAATTTTCTTTTTAATCAGAGACTATAGATTGAAAAGTATATGAAAAACCCTCATTTTAGTACAACTCACTCAGAAGTAGAACTTTTTATAAACTTGTAGTATCGTGTCTGAAGAAGGCAATGGCACCCCATTCCAGTGCTCTTGCCTGGAAAATCCCTTGGACGGAGGAGCCTTGTGGGCTGCAGTCCATGGGGTCGCTAAGAGTCGGACATGACTGAGGGACTTCACTTTCACTTTTCACTTTCATACATTGGAGAAGGAAATGGCAACCCACTTCAGTGTTCTTGCGTGGAGAATCCCAGGGATCGGAGAGCCTGGTGGGCTGCCTTCTATGGGGTCGCACAGAGTCGGACACGACTGAAGCGACGCAGCAGCAGCAGCAGCAGCAGCAGCAGTATCATGTCTATCTCCCTATAGTAAAATATCCAAATGAAATTTGTGCTGTGAAGTATTTCTCAAAAACAATTTCTTCAAAGATATTTAAAATAGATTCTATATGCTAGGCACTTTTATAGGGGTTTTAGCAGTAAATTGGCCAAGTGTCTCCCCAAAATTACATATAAGCAGGGGATTGATTATATGATACAACAGGGAGTGAAAAGTCCTACAGAGAAAAAGTAAAGCCATGGAAGAGTGAAGTTCACTGCTATTTTATATAACAGGATAAAGAAGTCCCAGATGATAAGGTAATATCTGAGCAGAGACTTGAAAGAAGTATAGGAATAATCATGAGGAAATCTGGAAATCTCAGGTAAGTGTTTCAGTCAAAAAAGTCCTCAAGCTTGAGGCCAAAGTAGCTTGAGAGGAGAAAGAGAGAAAAATATTAGGAGCAAGACCAGAGAGGGAATAGGGGAAGATAACGGAGTTTATATCAGTATAGGCCACATAAAGATTTTGCTCTGAGTAAAGTGGATTTTAGCAGAGGATGCTATGCCTTAACATTATTTTGGAAAGAAAAGTAAAAGTGTTAGTCAGTGGGTCATGTCCAACGCTTTGTAATCACATGGACTGTAGCCTGGCAGGCTCCTCTGTCCATGGAATTTTCCAGGCAAGAATACTGGAGTAGGTTGGCATTTCTTTTCTCCAGGTATCTTTTTGACCCAGAGGTTGAAACTGTGTCCCCTGCATTTCAGGCAGATGTTTTACAATCTAAATAGTGATTTTGTGCAATAGCCCGTGAACCGAGGACTAGATTCCAAGGAAAAAGTCAGGAGGCTTTTGCAGCAATTCTGTTGGGATATGGAGCTTTCTTGAACCAAGATGATATTGACTTATAAATTGAAGCTGATAAGATTACTGATCATCTGTCTGCAATGCGGGATACCCAGGTTTGATCCCAGGGTTGGGAAGAACCCCTGGAGAAGGGAATGGCTATCCACTCGAGTATTTTCTGCCTGGAGAAATCCATGGATGGTAGAACCTGGCCATCTATAGTCCATGGGATGACAAAGAGCTGGACACGACTGAGCCATACAATGTGGGGCACTGTGATTAGAGACAACAATTTAAGGGCTTTCCTACAAAGATAATAAATGGAACATTAACTGGAGTTAGGGAGGTCTTTTTTTTTAATTTCTCAAGATAGGAGATATTGAATACTATGATCCTGAGGAATGATCCAGTAAAGGAGAAAATAAAATGACAATCAAAGAATAAAAGTGAAGTTGATGGTACAATGTCCCTGTAAAGGGAAAAGGGGAGAGAATGCGGGCAGGAGTGAAAAACTGATCTTATACAGGAACAATAACTGTCTATTGCAGTAAAGCTGAAGTCATGGTTCAGAAACAGGTTAAGTTGATAGTTGTAGTATGAGCTTATGGATGTTTTTTTTTTTTTTTTGTCAGCTTCTATTTTCTAGAAAAACATAAGAATCAACACCATTAACTGAGTGTAAACGATAAATGTTCTCTTGAATGTGTATGAAGAGGAAAGTGAAATAGTGATGCAGCAAAAACTAGGAGTTCAGTTCAGTTCAGTCACTCAGTTGTGTCCAACTCTTTGCTACCCCATGAACTGCAGCATGCCAGGCTTCCTGTCCATCACTAACTCTCAGAGTTCACTCAGACTCACGTCCATCGAGTCAGTGATGCCATCCAGCCATCTCATCCTCTGTCGTCCCCTTCTCCTCCTGCCCCCAATCCCTCCCAGCATCAGAGTCTTTTCCAAGGAGTCAACTCTTTGCATGAAGTGGCCAAAGTACTGGAGTTTCACCTTTAGCATCATTCCTTCCAAATAAATTCCAGGGTTGATCTCCTTCACAATGGACTGGTTGGATCTCCTTGCAGACCAAGGGACTCTAAAGAGTCTTCTCCAACACCACAGTTCAAAAGCATCAGTTCTTCGGTGCTTTGCCTTCTTTACAGTCCACCTCTCACATCCATACATGACCACTGGAAAAACCATAGCCTTGACTAGACGGACCTTAGTTGGCAAAGTAATGTCTTTGCTTTTGAATATGCTATCTAGGTTGGTCATAACTTTCCTTGCAAGGAGTAAGCATCTTTTAATTTCATGGCTGCCATCACCATCTGCAGTGATTTTGGAGCCCAAAAATATAAAGCCTGGCACTGTTTCCAGTGTTTCCCCATCTATTTCCCATGAAGTGATGAGGCCGGAGACCATGATCTTCATTTTCTTAATGTTGAGCTTTAAGCCAACTTTTTCACTCTCTTCTTTTACTTTCACAATAGGCTTTTTAGTTTCTCTTCACTTTCTGCCATAAGGGTGGTGTCATCTGCATATCTGAGGTTACTGATATTTTTCCTGGCAATCTTGATTCCAGCTTGGGTTTCTTCCAGTCCAGCATTTCTCATAATGTACTCTGCATAGAAGTTAAATAAGGGTAATAATATACAGCCTTGACATACTCCTTTTCCTATTTGGAACCAGTCTGTTGTTCCATGTCCAGTTCTAACTGTTGCTTCCTCACCTGCATACAGATTTCTCAAGAGGCAGGTCAGGTGGTCTGGTATTCCCATCTCTTTCAGAATTTTCCACAGTTTATTGTGATCCACACAGTCAAAGGCTTTGGCATAGTCACTAAAGCAGAAATAGATGTTTTTCTGGAACTCTTTTGTTTTTTCCATGATCCAGCAGATGTTGGCAATTTGATCTCTGGTTCCTCTGCCTTTGCTAAAACCAGCTTGAACATCAGGGAGTTCACGGTTCACATATTGCTGAAGCCTGGCTTGGAGAATTTTGAGCATTACTTTACTAGCATGTGAGATGAGTGCAATTGTGCGGTAGTTTGAGCATTCTTTGGCATTGCCTTTCTTTGGGATTGGAATGAAAACTGACCTTTTCCAGTCCTGTGGCCACTGCTGATTTTTCCAAATGTGCTTGCATATTGAGTGCAGCACTTTCACGGCATCATCTTTCAGGATTTGAAACAGCTCAACTGAATTCCATCACCTCCACTAGCTTTGTTCATAGTGATGCTTTCTAA
Organism: Aepyceros melampus; assembly: GCA_006408695.1. NCBI lineage: Eukaryota > Metazoa > Chordata > Mammalia > Artiodactyla > Bovidae > Aepyceros > Aepyceros melampus. The sequence continues at coordinate 70,650 of SJXQ01002760.1, forward strand.
GGCCCACTTGACTTCACATTCCAGGATGTCTGGCTCTAGATGAGTGAACATACCATTGTGATTATCTGGGTCGTGAAGATCTTTTTTCTACAGTTCTTCTGTGTATTCTTGCCACCTCTTCTTAATATCTTCTGCTTCTGTTAGGCCCAGATATTTCTGTCCTTTATTGAGCCCATCTTAAATGAAATGTTCCCTTGGTATCTCTAATTTTCTTGAAGAGATCTCTAGTCTTTCCCATTCTGTTCTTTTCCTCTATTTCTTGCATTGATCACTGAAGAAGGCCTCTTATCTCTTGCTATTCTCTGGAACTCTGCATTCAGATGCTTATGTCTTTCCTTTTCTCCTTGGCTTTTCGCCTCTCTTCTTTTCACATCTATTTGTAAGCCCTCCCCAGACAGCTATTTTGCTTTTTTGCATTACTTTTGCATGAGGACGGTCTTGATCCCTGTCTCCTGTACAATGTCACAAACCTCATTCCATAGTTCATCAGGCACTCTGTCTACCAAATCTAGGCCCTTAAATCTATTTCTCACTTCCACTGTATAATCATAAAGGATTTGATATAGGTCATACTTGAATGGTCTAGTGGTTTTCCCTACTTTCTTTGAGTCTGAATTTGCTAATAAGGAGTTCATGATCTGAGCCACAGTCAGCTCCTGATTTTTTTTTTTTTTCTTTTTTTGGACTGTATAGAGCTTTTCCATCTTTGGCTGCAAAGAATATAATTAATCTGATTTCAGTGTTGACCATCTGGTGATGTCCATGTGTAGAGTTTTCTCTTGTGTTGTTGTTAAAGGGTATTTGCTATGACCATTGCATTTTCTTGGCAAAACTCTATTAATCTTTGCCCTGCTTCATTCCACATTCCAAGGCCAATTTTGCCTGTTACTCCAGGTGTTTCTTGACTTCCTACTTTTGCATTCCAGTCCTCTATAATGAAAAGGACATCTTTTTTGGGTGTTAGTTCTAAAAGGTCTTATAGGTCTTCATAGAACCATTCAACTTCAGTTTCTTCAGCATTACTGGTTGGGCCATAGACTTGGATAACTGTGATATTGAATGGTTTGCCTTGGAGATGAACAGAGATCATTCTGTCGCTTTTGCGATTGCATCCAAGTATTGCATTTCAGACTCTTTTGTTGACCATGATGGTTACTCCATTTCTTTTGAGGGAGAAGGTGGCGCTAAATGGTTAGGCAGTTCTAATATTCTACTTATTACCAATTATGATTAAAATGAAAAGAGCTGACATCATTTTGACTTGTTCCTCCAGTCACGTTTTGTTTACAGTTCAGGAGAAAAGCACATAGGAACAGTTTTAGCCCATTCGAGATTTGTCTGGTAAGTATGAGTGGAGAGGTTGTATATTATCATCCTGCTTATTTAACTTATATGCTGAGTACATCATGCATAATGCTGTGTTGGATGACTCACAAGCTGGAATCAAGATTGCCAGGAAAAATATCAACAATCTCAGATGTGCAGATGATACCACTTTAATAGGAGAAAGTGAAGAGGAACTAAAGCACTTCTTGCTGAAGGTGAAAGAGGAGAGTTAACAGCTGGCTTAAAACTGAACATTTATAAAATGAAGATCATGGCATCCATTTCCATCACTTCATGGAAAAAAGATGGGGGGAAAAAATGGAAACAGTGACAGACTTTGATTCTGGGGGCTCCAAAGTCACTGTGAACAGTGATTGCATCCAGGAAAGTAAAAGTCACTTGCTTCTTGGAATAAAAGCTATGACAAGCCTAGACAGCATATTAAAGAGCAGAGACATCACTTTGCCAACAAAATCTGTATAGTTAAATCTATCGTTGTTCCAGTTCATGTATGGATGTGAGAGTTGGAACATAAAGAAGGGTGAGCATGGAAGAACTGATGCTTTTGAACTGTGGTGCTGGAGAAGACTCTTGAGAGCCCCTTGGACTGAAAAGAGAACAAACCAGTCAATCATAAAGGAAATCAAACATGAATATTCATTGGAAAGTCTAATGTTGAAGCTCCAATACTTTGGCCACCTGATACCAAGAGCTGACTCATTGAAAAAGATCCTGATGCTGGGAAAGACTGAGGGCAAGATGATAAGGCAGGAACAGAAGATGAAATGGTTTAAAGTCATCACTGACTCAGTGGGCATGAGTTTGAACAAGCCCCTGGAGTTGGTGACAGATAGGGAAGCCTGGTGTGCTGCAGTTCATGAGGTCACAAAAAGTGAGATATTAATTATCAATTGAACAACAGCAATGAGTGGAGAGAAGAAATAGAGATAAAACTATCTGCAATAAAACAGTCACACTATGGTCATGGAATTTAAGCCAAGTAAACATGAATGGGAATACAAGGGAGTGAAGGACATTAAAATGTTGTTAGGTCAATGGAAAGAAGATCCTAGTAGAATCAAAGAAAAGTTGGGAGTTGAAATCCATGGAGGAAGATAGGAAAAGAGTAGGATTGTTTCAAGAATGAAATGTTTGCAAATGAGATTACAAAAAAAAAAAATTGCAGTTATTTTTGATGACAAAGTTATAGTCTCTGTGGAAATTGAAATTGTTAATAATTATGACAGAAACAGCACTGGAGACAGTGAGAGTAATCCAGGTTGTGAAATTGTCAAAGTCAGAAGCAAAATTCCTTTAGGAGCCTCTTGGAGTGGGTATGAAGAGCAGTCATGGAAAAATCTAATCTCATGGCCTGTGCTTTAAGGCTTACACTTTTATGGACAGGAAAGGGAAAATATTTTAGAAGTACCAGTGATGCATATTGTAGATTAGAACATCATCTCCATGGTCAGAGACATGAATGATGTGGAATAGCCATCATATTTGAAAGGATCAAAGAGAAATTAATGTCTCTACAAGAGAAACGATTTCAGTTAGATCAAAAAGTAGAAATGAAAGGGAATATTTCAGAGAAAGTTGTATATATGGGGAATTTTATTTTTGCCAGATCATGAGTACCATAGGACAAAGTAGAAGGTTCTATGGATTTAGTGATGAGTGGGAGATGGGGTTAGATTGAGCATATTAGAGTCTGATGGAGCTGAGAGTCTAGTTGATGTGGGCTGGCCTGGCAGAAGGTTGTGAGGACTGATGTGAGGACTAATGGAAAGAAGAATGTAGGTTGTGATGAAATTCACCGTGAGGGTCTTTGGGGAAAATTGTGCTGCTGAGGCTTTGATATTGGGTGAATGAACCAATGGGAAACATTTCAGTATTTTGGAGCATGCCAAGCCTCCCTTTTCACTCTTTCCTAAGAGCAATATTTATATTTCTTGTTTGAGTCTCTTGTTTCATTCAAATGTTCTACTCTTTCAAACTAGAAACTCCTTGAAAACAGAAATAAAATGAGAGTAAAGTCGCTCAGCCATGTCCCACTCTTTGTCACACTATAGACTGTAGCCTACCAGGCTTCTCCGTCCATGGGATTTTCCAGACAAGAATACTGAAGTGACTTGCTATTTCCTTCTCCAGGAGATCTTCCTGACCCAGGGATTGAACACGAGTCTCCTGCATTGTAGGCAGATGCTTTATGGTCTGAGCCACCAGGAAAGTCTTGAAAACAGAACCTAGTCTTAATTTTTAAAATATGTCCTTACTGTACTAACTCAACATGCTAAGGACATAGTAACTTGGTAGAGGCAAGCATTTGATGCAGTAGATTATTTCAGGGGCAAGATATTTTCTTTATCATAAAATAAAATGCTTTGGATCTCATGCATATTCTTTACTAAGTGGGAAATTGATGACATATATAAACTGGAAACCAAATCATCATACAAACACTACCCCCAATGGCTCAGACAATAAAGCATCTGTCTGCAATTTAAGAGACCCAGGTTCAATATGCCTATGTTAGGAAGATCCCCTGAAGAAGGTAATGGCAAGCCACTTCAGTGTTCTTGCCTGGAATATCCTATGGACAGAGCCTGGTGGACTATAGCTGATGGGGTCACAAAGAGTTGGACATGAGTTAATGATGGACACACACAGAGGAGCCACATCATTTTTTTTCTATGGTATAAAGCCAATATAATTTCCCCAAGCTGAAAAATTAAGCCTAAAGTGTTGTGTCTAAATGAAATATCAAAATCTCTTCCAGGAATGACCTATCTTCTACATTATAGAGAAAATAAGCAAAGAAGACATAACTTTTCTAAACACTTGTGGAAACAATCCTCATATACCAAATGAAAAGACTTTAAGTCCCTACATTCATACCTTGTGACATCACACAGCTTCCACAACCTTTCCCTGAAAAAAGATGAGAGAGACACAAAAAAGCCACAGTGTAATTCTTTATAAGGTGAAGTGCAGGACTTCAGTGCTAATTTAGAGGGACTGGGAAAGAGAAATGCATGGCTATATATAATTAAAGCAAGAGTGACAGTAACCAATCGATTCTCAAGTCTGTTAACATTCATGCCTATAAAGACTAAAGTAAATATCTGTTAACTCAGCATTGTCCATGATCCATCTGGCCATAAAACTTCTTTCGCACTTAATATAGTTTGAAAGATGATGTCCACAAAATAATGTAGGAGAGTACCCTTCCATGTAAATCAAATACCAATCACTTTAGCATATTTTAGGGCTTCCCTAGTAGCTCAGAGGGTAAAGCATCTGCCTGCAATGTGGGAGACCCAGGTTCAATCCCTGAGTTGGGAAGATCCCCTGGAGAAGGAAATGGCAACACACTCCAATAGAATTGCCTGGAGAATTCCATGATTGGAGGAGCCTGGTAGGCTACAGTCCATAGGGTTTAGATGCAACTATTTCTTTCATTTGAAATATGAGCATATGAAAAAGAAAATTCAAAGTAAAATATTGGAAAAGCAATTATATGACCATATTTCAATTATTGCTTATTTTTTCCTGTCTCTTTTAAACAACATCCCCAACTGGGTTAGCAGCTAGCAGCTTTCTGACATTGTTAAATTCTCATTTAATTGAACTGTAATTGCTAACCTCTCTTCCAGTTGACCTTCTGCCCATAGGATCTTATTAATAAAGAAGTTACAGATTTGTAGAATGTAAAAATATTTGCTTCTTTTTTTAATCCATAGTAAACAAGCACATCTATATGAATTATTCTAAGTCAATTAAAATTTCTACTTGCTAGTAAAGGTAAAAAAAATTGTTTTTAAAATAAGACTTAATTGACACTTTCTTGATGGATAAAGGGGTCATCAATTGTTAAAACTGATTTCTCTACACAGCAGAGTGAGTAGCTATAAACAATATCAATTGTTTTACTTGGGAAATTATGATCAAAAACAATAAAAATCCTTTATAATATTATATATATATATATATATATATACATAAAACATTGATAGTAACATCAAGTATTAACATTGCAAAGATAAATTTCAGGTGGCAAGATTTAATATATATAAAAGGCTATGTAAAAATAAGTCTTGTTAAAATTAGGTTCTCAATAGAACAAAATAAAAACATTTATTTAATTGGCAAAATTAGTGATTTGAATTGGTTATGAGTCTTAATTAAAGAAATGTAAAAATGTATCTTTCAGGTAATTAGCAATCTAAACTTCTAATTAATTATTACATAATAAAGTTTTAATCAGTAGATAAGAAAAGTTGTGATGATTGCAACTATTGCATTTGTAAATAGGTGACTCACACAACTTTCATTGGTTTTTAATTTCAGGCTTACTCTTACAAAGTTTAAAAAAATAACTTTTTTTTTTTTTTTTAGCCAACTTTATTACTCAGGCTTTTCTCTAAAAGTACATTCTCAAGCAAAATGAGTAAGCTAGGCTAGCTCCCGTTTCCTGACGCTTAGGTCCCTAATGTTGTTGTTAATGTAATGCAAAAATATGCCCCTTTACATTCTGTGCTCTTTGTCTCTACTTGCCTTGCCCACTTTTTTTTTTTTTTCCTGGACATTCTCTTTCCTTTATCTCATGTTTTTATCTGGTTAAATAGAGAATCTGTTCAGCCTATCTTCCTCATAACAGGACTTTGTCTTAGAAGAATGCTGCAGTTGTGTAACTTCTGAATGTTCTGAGGACCATTTCTGCAGCTTTCTTGCAGTTGCCATTTCTGCGGTTTTCTTGTACTCATGCAATTGTAGCCTGAAAATCTCCAAACCATTTGTATATTTTCTGGAATTTGTATTTATTTTAATTATTAGTTTTCCTTGGCAATTGAAGAATCCTTCAATTTATGATTTAATATCTTGGGAAACTTGACTTTTAGATTCTCCTGCTCTCAGGCTCACCAGAACTCTGCTCACCTTCTTCCTTCACGCATTTAGCAAAACTATAGATTTTTTTTTTGGTCCAATGATAGTAAACGTGACTGTTCAGTCAGGACACCTTATCATTTGGTTTTGCCGTAGAGGTGTTTTTGTTTTTTTTGTTTTTTTTTTTTCCGTGTTCTTTTTTCTATCCTACTTGTTACGTGCAATTGATTTTTTCAAAAATGGTCATAACAGTATCTATCATCTTATATGGATTTCCAGAAACATGTCTCTTACCATCAAAAGCTGGAGTCCATTATATTCCCCTTCCTCTTTTCAATCTTCAATGAGACATATGACTGCATTAATTAATAACATTTGATCTAAATGATGCTGAGTGACTTCAAGAGTCAAGATCATAAAAGGAAATATGAGTTCTTTCTTGCTCATATCTACTCTCTCTCTCTCTCAATATCTGTCTCTGTCTCCCTGTCTCTGTGTCTCTTTATCTCCCCATTGTTTGTCCTTGGAAGACAGCAAGAATGTTCTAGGAAATCCCACATGTGAGATCACATGATAGGGCAATTGCAAGCATTAAGACTAACCACTCTTCCCCTAGTTGAAGTCTCAGCTGATAGCCAACATCAACTGTTAAATATGTGAGTGAAGTGAGAAAAATTTCAGATGATCCCAGCTTCTTGTTTGAGCTGCACAGTTGATACTGAGTAGAGCAGAAATGTTGTTTTTTTGTTTGTTTGTTTTTTATTGTCAATCTCTTACTGAATTGCAGATTCACAAGAAAACATATTTAATTAAAATTTAGATATAAGTATGTATATATTTGTCTTAAGCCAGGAAGTCCTAAGGAAGTTTATTATATAGCCCTAAATAACTTAAATACTCTGTTGTAGGTGGTGGATTTGAGGAAACAAAATTCACCCAGGGAATCTCAGAAGTAATTAATGGTAATATAGTCCAATTTATGGACCTCATTTAGTGTTTTTCTGTTTTGTTAAATTTTCTTGCAGTCTAGTTAATGGTCTAATGCTAGAAAGGCCATTTCATTTGGTTATGAAGTTTGTGAATTTATTAGTTTATTTGGAAATACAAAGTAAAAAATATCAAATGTACAGATAAAATATATATTTTAAACTGGTAAAATAAAATAAGTAGGCACATAGTAACAACATTTGCAGGATTAGATGATAGTGTGGTATTTTCAGATATATATGTTTATATCATTCAGTTCAGTTCATTCACTCAGTTGTGTCAGACTCTTTTCGACCCCATGGACTGCAGCATGCCAGGCTTCCCTGTCCATCACCAACTCCCAGAACCTACTCAAACTCATGTCCCTCACATTGGTGATGTCATCCATCCATCTCATCCTCTGTCTGTCCCTGTCTCCTCCTGTCTTCAGTCTTTCCCAGAATCAGCGTCTTTTCCAATGAGTTAGTTCTTCGCATCAAGTGGCCAAAATATTGGAGTTTCAGCTTCAGCATCAGTCCTTCCAATAAATATTCAGCACTGATTTCCTTTAGGATTGACGGGTTGGATCTCCTTGTAGTCTAAGGGACTCTCAAGAGTCTTCTCCAACACCATAGTTCAAAAGCAACAATTATTGGGTGCTCTGCTTTCTTTATAGTCCAACTCTCACATCTATACATATGAAAGATTTATTATATTCAATTAAAAGTTTTAACCAAATGATTTAGAAATTTGGACTTAAGGCATAATATAAATTGTTATTGAGTGGGATTATTTACAGTATTTCCCATATAAATTGAATTGACCAGCTCAGTACATTGGTCAGATCTGGCTAGGTATATAAAAAGAATAGGAAAATTTTATACAAGTATAGAAATTTATATTATTTTTACATTTAAAAGTTCAAGTTTTATAAAACATACTCTGGGAAATTAGAAAAATATGTCTTCAACCAGAAATGACTATAATAAAGGATAACATGCTTTGTAATTTGAATAAAAATGTTGCTTTCTTCGTTTCTTTGAAGTAGACAAGAAGAATATGCTTGTCATTGGGTTTTTGTGAGGTCAAATTTTTCTGTTTTGTTACATAAAGAAATTCTTTAAAAGAGAAATATTTAAATTATGTGATACTGTTGTATTATGTCAAAATGCCTTCTCACTATTATTTAATGTTCTTAACAAAGAAACAATGTAATTAAATGTAAGAGGGGAGAGGGAGGAAGAAAGACAGAGGCAGAGAAAAAAAAGGAAAAAAATTGAAAAACAAAAAACAAGGAATTTATTTTGAGCAGTCCAAACGAATATAAATAGCATTACAGAAACAGCAAAACAAAAGAAAGAAACTACTTTCTCCTGAAAAAATTTGCCTTAGGTATAAAGAAATAAGTCTATGAGGAGAATCTGAAAATATATAAGGACAACAGAAGCCTTAAGAAACCGAAAAGATAAGCCTGCTGCTGCTAAGTCGCTTCAGTCGTGTCCGACTCTGTGCGACCCCGTAGACAGCAGCCTATCAGGCTCCTGCGTCCCTGGGATTCTCCAGGCAAGAACACTGGAATGGGTTGCCATTTCCTTCTCCAATGTATGAGAGTGAAAAGTGAAAGTGAAAGTCGCTCAGCCGTGCCCGACCCTTAGCGACCCCATTGACTGCAGCCCATCAGGCTCCTCCATCCATGGGAGTTTCCAGGCAAGAGTACTAGAGTGGGGTGCCACTGCCTTCTTTGAAAGATAAGCCTATCTCTAACTAAAGAGAGCCCTGAGGAAAATGATCTTGTTAATGGCTATGGAGCTTAAAAAGCCAAAATTTGGTTTTAACTGTGAATAAATTGCCAAGTAATTTTAAAAATTTTCCTTCCTGCATATTGTGTGTATGTAGGTATATCTATATCTGAAAAGTGAAAATGTTAGTCACTCAGTGGTGTCCAACTCTTTGTGACCCTGGACAGTAGAGTATACCCTGGACAGTAGCCTGTCCATGAGGATTCTCCAGGCAAGAATACTGAAGTGGATTTCCATGCCCTCCTCCAGGGAATCTTTCTGACCCAAGGATTGAACCCGTGTACCTTATGTCTCCCACATTGGCAGATGGGTTATTTAGCATCAATGGCACCATGGAAGCCCACAAAATAATCCATGGTCAAACATAAAGTTTGTAATTATGATGTTCTGTGGCAAAAAAAGAATGCAATTAAGTAGGTCTGGCATGGAACACCCATCACATACTGTTTCCTTATGATTTCAAACTTTTCCTTCTTGAAAATAACAGGCAGGCACACTAAGGCTTTATGATTAGTAAAATAAGCTTTCAGTGCGCTCCTTGCAATTTTCATGTCATTATTAAATTGATAATTCTTGTCTTTCCCAATGAATATTAAAATGTTTTAAACATCTTTATTTATAAAGCTAAATTCTTATTTTTATGAATGAAAAACTTAAGATTATTGATTGCAGTGAATATTCTCACAATAAAATAATGCCGTTTGTAATAGTTAACTAAATAAAATAAGAACCATAGTTCCATAGAAGCTAATTCTATGCAAATATATGTACAGTTTTTATTTGTTCATTCTTTTATTATCTGTGACATATTTTTTCAAATAAATAATATTAACGGTCCTCAGTTTTCAATCTAGCTTACTAAAATCTGAAGAAGACTTTAAAAAATGGAGAAGTCTACTATGTTCATGGATCAGAGAAATTCAACATTGTTAAGATGTCAGTTCTTCCCAAACTGATCTATGAATTCACAGCAAACTCAATAAAATTCCATCACTCTTATGTTGTAAAGATGAACAATTCCATTCTAAAATGTCTTCTAATATCCAAAAATATTTTGAATTGTGGAACAATTTGAATGACAGGTTATATGGCCCATAATAATACCAAAGTAGTCAAACAAATAAGGATAGACAAATAGATCATGCAGATATATGGACAAAATAGGAGATCCATAAATAGATACACTCATATATGGTCAACTGGTTTTTAAGAAAAGTATCAAAGTAATTCAATGGGGGAAATATAGTTTTCTCAAATTTTTTGTCCTGAAACAATTGGAAATTCATTAGAAACAAATTTATCTTTATCACATTATGCAAAATATTACCCAAATAGATCATACACTGAAATATAATAGCTAAAACTTAAAAAAATTTTGAAGAATTATAAAAGCATATTTATGACCTTGTCATTAAATGTTTCTTAGATATTACACAAACACCTGAAACAAAAAAAGATATAGCTATGTACCTATCCTAGTTGATTATAGCAAGTGATAGTTTTTCATTTATAGTAGTTGCAAAATTTCCCTTGGTTTAAGTAAAACCAGAGGAATCAAGCTGCAAGCTAAAATCCTATGTACTATTTTCCATGTAATTGCCATGGTCAATTACAAAGGCTCCATCTGGCAGGCCTTGAGGGAGAAAGCTGCCCTAACTACACCAGATGTGGTGTACAGTCAATGCATTTTAGACTCTGAAGAGAATTGCAATAAAAGATTCAGTCCCCTACATCCTCCCAATCCATACTTTTAATACTGTAAGTCTTCCTAAGCTGCTGCTGCCGCTAAGTCACTTCAGTCGTGTCCAACTCTGTGTGACCCCATAGATAGCAGCCCACCAGGCTCCCCCATCCCTGGGATTCTCCAGGCAAGAACACTGGAATGGGTTGCCATTTCCTTCTCCAATGCATGAAAGTGAAAAGTGAAAGTCAAGTCGCTCAGTCATGTCTGACTCTTTGCGACCCCATGGACTGCTGCCTACCAGGCTCCTCCATCCATGGGATTTTCCAGGCAAGAGTACTGGAGTGGGGTGCCATTGCCTTCTCCACTTCCTAAGCTAGATGTCTCCATTTGTGATCCACTTCTTAGGGCCCTCAGTCAAGGCCTCTGGGGAGACTTCCTTACAAGATCACCATTCTCCACTGCTGAGTACTGTTACATTCCTGATTCCAATTCCCAAACCCAGTTTCTGGTCCTGGGGTCCTCAAATATCAGGAGTTTTTTGTTTTGGTCTCCTCCACAGTTAGCTAACCCTCTAGACCTAACTGCCTGCCATTAGAATGTTGCAGGTATGGGCACATGGTTTCTGATATCCTGGGTAACTGGATTGCAGCAAGTGAGTCAAGGTTTGACTCTTACTTTTAGTTGGTTTGTTGCTCTGTTGACCATCTGCAGGCTTTTCTTCCTCTGTCTGTCTCTCTTTCTTTCCTCCTTCACTCTCTCCACCCCCATTTCTTTCTCTCTGAATCAGCTCTTGACAAAACCTAATTTAATATAATTAAAAGTATAAATAAATACATTAGAGGGTATGTGCAGGTATATAAACATTGCTTTGTATTTCCGGTGGTATTATGGTAATAGAATGGGAGAGATAGTCATTAAAACACTTTCTTAAAGTGTATTTTTCAATGGTTAGATTTACCTTAAATCTAAAGAAGTTGTGGAATAGAAAAATGAGTTTTTAAATAAATAGAAAAAGTACTATTATAAAAGGTGAATGTGCATAGTTTGGATTGTTCTTCCCCAAAATCATATTTGTAAGAAAGTAAAAAAAATTTTTTGTTACCATTCTTATTAATGCTGCTGATTTGTCCCAAATGAGTTCAAAGTTTCTTATAGCCCTTATTTAAACTCCTCTGAATAATGGTACAGATAAAAGTAATTAGCATACAGTTATTTTAACAACACATCTTTTGTAGATAATTTATATATTTTAAAAGAAATCATTATTACTAATTGTAAGAACATTATGATCCATTTTAAAATATGTGAATATAAAAAGTATCAAAATATAACTATTAGAAAGTTTCTTTTTAATTGAAAGCCCACAAAATTTCCTGCTGATATTAAACAACTTCTGAATGGTCAGCAATATTCTCAAATTGCCAAATATTATTAGAAATGATTCATGCTGTGACAACTACTTTGTATTAAGAACTTTAGAGAAAACAAGAAAATAGACTGCGAGTTTATATCAGATTCCTATTCCTCCAGTGATGGAATTGCTCAAAAGAAAGTAATACCAGATTAAATAGTTAAATATCCAATAACTTTGAGCCAAGTAGCTATATTGTAAGTTATGGCTATTATATTTTTTCACATAAGGACACCTCTAAAGGGTTCAATGCTGTTTTAATTTTTCTCAGAAACATTGCAGAAAAAAGTTTCTAATGTTTAAAAACTTTAAGTGGAAACTGTCCATCCTGTAAAATTACAGTTCCTTATTTTTAATGGATTTGTTGATCTGTAGCTATTTTACTTCTAGCAGAAATTTTAATATGTACTTTCTAATTAAATTCTGATTTTAAAAATGATTTAAACAGATATAACATAGTAATTCGAAAAAGAAAGGGCAACCCACTCCAATATTCTTACCTGGAGAATTCTATGAACAGAGGTTCCGGGAGGACTACTGTCCATGGGGTCACAGAGAGTCAGACATAACTGAGTGACTACTACACTCAGACACATACATACACATACACACACACAGAGATATACACACACAGACACATACAAACACAAACACACACAGATACACACACACAGACACACAGGCACACAAACAAAGAGACACACAAACACACAATGTAGAAATAAAGCACCATCAGTTCAGTTTAGTTCAGTCGCTAAGTCATGTCTGACTCTGCAACCGCATGAGTCACAGCACGCCAGGCCTCCCTGTCCATCTCCAACTCCCGGAGTTCACTCAGACTCATGTCCATTGAGTCAGTGATGCCATCCAGCCATCTTATCCTCGGTCGTCCCCTTCTCCTCCTGCCCCCAATCCCTCCCAGCATCAGAGTCTTTTCCAATGAGTCAACTCATCACATGAGGTGGCCAAAGTACTGGAGCTTCAGCTTTAGCATCATTCCTTCCAAAGAAATCCCAGGGCTGATCTCCTTCAGAATGGACTGGTTGGATCTCCTTGCACTCCAAGGGACTCTCAAGAGTCTTCTCCAACACCACAGTTCAAAAGCATCAATTCTTCTGCACTCAGCCTTCTTCACAGTCCAACTCTCACATCCATACATGATCACAGGAAAAACAATAGCCTTGACTAGATGGACCTCAGTCGGCAAAGTAATATCAATGCTTTTGAATATGCTATCTAGGTTGGTCATAACTTTTCTTCCAAGGAGTAAGTGTCTTTTAATTTCATGGCTGCAGTCACCATCTGCAGTAATTTTGGAGCCCAAAAATATAAAGTCTGACACTGTTTCCACTGTTTTCCCATCTATTTGCCATGAAGTGATGGGACCGGATGCCATGATCTTTGTTTTCTGAATGTTGAGCTTTAAACCAACTTTTTCACTCTCTCTTTCACTTTCATCAAGAGGCTTTTTAGCTCCTCTTCACTTTCTGCCATAAAGGTTGTCTCATCTGCATATCTGAGGTTAATGATATTTCTCCAGGCAATCTTGCTTCCAGCTTGGGCTTCCTCCAGCCCAGCGTTTCTCATGATGTGTTCTGCATATAAGTTAAATAAGCAGGGTGACAATATACAGCTTTGACATATCCTTTTCCAATTTGAAACCAATCTATTGTTCCATGTCCAGTTCTAACTGTTGCTTCCTGACCTGCATACAGATTTCTCAAGAGGCAGGTCAGGTGGTCTGGTATTCCCATCTCTTTCAGAATTTTCCACAGTTTATTGTGATCCACACAGTCAAAGGCTTTGGTATAGTCAACAAAGCAGAAATAGATGTTTTTCTGGAACTCTCTTGCTTTTTCCATGATCCAGCGGATGTTGGCAATTTGATCTCTGGTTCCTCTGCCTTTTCTAAAACCAGCTTGAACATCAGGGAGTTCACGGTTCACATATTGCTGAAGTCTGGCTTGGAGAATTTTGAGCATTACTTTACTAGCATGTGAGATGAGTGCAATTGTTCGGTAGTTTGAGCATTCTTTGGCATTGCCTTTCTTTGGAATTGGGATGAAAACTGACCTTTTCCAGTCCTGTGGCCACTGCTGAGTTTTCCAGATTTGCTGGCAAATTGAGTGCAGCACTTTCACAGCATCATCTTTCAGGATTTGAAACAGCTCAACGGGAATTCCATCACCTCCACTAGCTTTGTTCGTAGTAATGCTTTCTCAGGTCCATTTGACTTCACATTCTAGGGCATCTGGCTCTAGATGAGTGATCACATCATCGTGATTATCTGGGTTGTGAAGATCTTTTTTGTATAGTTCTGTGTATTCTGGCCACCTCTTCTTAATAACTTCTGCTTCTGTTAGGTCTATACCATTTCTGTCCTTTATTGAGCCCATCTTTGCATGAAATGTTCTCTTGGTATCTCTAATTTTCTTGAAGGGATCTCTAGTCTTCCCATTCAGTTCTTTTCCTCTATTTCTTTGCATTGATCACTGAAGAAGGCTTTCTTATCTCTTCTTGCTATTCTTTGGAACTCTGCATTCAGATGCTTATATCTTTCCTTTTCTCCTTTGCTTTCTCCTCTCTTCTTTTCACATCTATTTGTAAGGCCTCCCCAGACAGCCATTTTGCTTTTTTGCATTTCTTTTCCATGGGGATGGTCTTGATCTCTGTCTCCTGTACAATGTCACAAACCTCATTCCATAGTTCATCAGGCACTCTATCTATCAGATCTCAGATCTAGGCCCTTAAATCTATTTCTCACTTCCACTGTATAATCGTAAGGGATCTGATTTAGGTCATACCAGAATGGTCTAGCGGTTTTCCCTACTTTCTTCAATTTGAGTCTGAATTTGGTAATAAGGAGTTCATGATCTGACCCTTAGTGTTCTGCAAATGTGTAAAATCTTTATTCATTGGGAGCTTTGTTAGTGAGCACTTGTAGCAAAATTTTGCAAATTGTACTGTGGAAAAATTCTGATTACTTCATGAAATAATGATGTCAAATTGTTAGAATTGCTGAAAGATATATTTTTAAAAGTCCTTAGACAAAAATGCTGATTTGCATTGAGAATGTTTAAATGTTATTTAAGGTTTCCTGCATAGGCATATTTCATAAACACATACTTGCAACAATTTATTAAAAGTATCCATCTTGCCTGACAACTCTGAAACTGAAAAGATTCAGAAGTCAAGGGTTATTATCATATAATTAAAAACATAAGCAGAGAAGGCAATGGCACCCCACTCCAGTACTCTTGCCTGGAAAATGCCATGGATGGAGGAGCCTGGTAGGCTGCAGTCCATGGGTCGCTGAGAGTCAGGCACGAATGAGCGACTTGACTTACACTTTTCACTTTCATGCATTGGAGAAGGAAATGGCAACCCATTACAGTGTTCTTGTCTGGAGAATCCCAGGGACGGGGGAGTCTGCTGTCTATGGAGTCACACAGAGTCGGACACGAGTGAAGCAACTAGCAGCAGCAGCAGCAGCAGCAGCAAAACCATAAGACATCAAACTACCAGAATGAGGAGTCTGGATAGCGGCAAAGGCTCAAAGAGTAATGAGAGGATGATGACTGGTAGGGTTGGCATGGTCCTGTTCTCTAATTTGGTTAGAAGGTAGTATTTAGAGTAACTTTGACAGAAGGCTTGATTCCCTGGTGCTTAAGTATAGTCATCTTACATAATAAAAGTATAATTGTAATCAGGCATGAGGCTTAAAGATTAGACTATGATGATGAATTAAAGTAGAATCTTGATTCACAGTTTCAGTCAGTTCAGTTTGGTTGCTCAGTCATGTCCGATTTTTTGCAACCCCATGGCCTTCATGGATTCACAGTTTATATCTTTTAAAAAATCATGTGTGTGTGCGTGTGTGTGTAAAATATGTTTATGTCATACTGTAAAATACAGCTTGCATTGTGAGCCTCATAGCAACAAATAACTGAAGGAGAAAAATTGGAGTCAATGGAAATAGCCTAACATAAATAAGAAAATCTGAAATGTTGAGTTCAGTAAATTCATCTTTCGTATATGATTCAGTGGTAAAGACACAAAATTTTTCTGCTTCTTTGTTTATAATATGCATTTTCCTTTTTGATGATGTAACATTCTTCACCTAACTATTCCTCAGAAGTTCTTTATTTTTATTTTTTCATATGCTCAGTTCAGTTCAGTCACTCAGCCATGTCTGACTCTTTACAACCCCATGGACTGGAGCATCCCAGGGTTCTCTGTCCATCACCAACTTCTGCTCAAACCCATGTTCATGAGGCTGATGATGCCATCCAACCATCTCATCCTCTGTCTTCCCCTTCTCCTTCTGCCCTCAATCTTTCCCAGCATCAGAGTCTTTTCAAATGAGTCAGCTCTTCACATCAAGTGGTCAAAGTATGTGAGTTTCAGCTTCAACATCAGTCCTACCAATGAACACCCAGGAATCATCTCCTTTAAGATAGACTGGTTGGATCTCCTTGCAGTCCAAGGGATTCTCAAAGTCTTCTCCAACAACATAGTTCAAAAGCATCAGTTCTTCAGCACTAAGCTTTCTTCACAGTCGAACTCTCACATCCATCCATGACCACTGGAAAAACCATAGCCTTGACTAGATGGACCTTTGTTGACAAAGTAATGTCTCTGTTTTTGAATATGCTATCTAGGTTGGTCATAACTTTCCTACAAAGGAATAAGTGCCTTTTAATTACATGGTTGCAATCACCATCTGCAGTGATCTTGGAGCCCAGAAAAATAAAGTCAGCCACTGTTTCCACTGTTTCCCCATCTATTTCCCATGAAGTGATGGGACCAGATGCCAGGATCTTAGATTTCTGAATGTTGAGCTTTAAGCCAACTTTTTCACTCTCCTCTTTCAGTTTCATCAAAAGGCCCTTTAGTTCTTCTTCACTTTCTGCCATAAGGGTGGTGTGATCTGCATATCTGAGGTTATTAATATTTCTTTCAGCAATCTTGATTACAGCTTGTGATTCATCCAGCCCAGCTTTTCTCATGATATACCCTGCATAAAAGTTAAATAAACAGGGTGACAATATACAGCCTTGAGGTACTCCTTTTCCTATTTGGAACCAGTCTGTTGTTCCACGTCCAGTTCTAACTGTTGCTTCCTGACCTGCATACTGGTTTCTCAAGGGGCAGGTCAGGTAGTCTGGTAATCCCATCTCTTTCAGAATTTTCCACAGTTTATTGTAATCCACACAGTCAAAGGCTTTGACATGGTCAATTGACATGGTCAATTTATATCTAGTTTAGATATAAATGTTTTTCTGGAATTCTCTTGCTTTTTCAATGATCCAGTTGTTGGTGGCAATTTTATCTCTGGTTCCTCTGTCTTTTGAAAATCCAGCTTGAACATCTGAAAGTTCATGGTTCACATATTGCTGAAGGCTGGCTTGGAGACTTTTCAGCATTACTTCACTAACACATGAGATGAGTGCATTGTGTTACAGTTTGAACATTCTTTAGCATTGCCATTCTTTGGGATTTATTTAAATACTTTATAAAAAATAGAGAATGAGAGAAGACTGTTAATTGAAACTCAGTCGAGATTCCCAATGTGCCCTTTGTTTTCCTGACATCCTCAAGCAAGTTTCAAACTAGTCAATGTGTTAAATTAATGGGAAAAAATTTAATGCTATCAACTCTGAGTTCAAAGATCTTAGCGAAGGTAAGATTTATCAAAAATGATAGACATGTGCCTCTGCCATTATAGGAAAATATTTAAAAACCCAGTCAGTAAAATATTAATTCATGACATGACATTCTTAGTAGAGTGTAAAACTTCCAAAGATTCTTTATATGTTAAATTTTTTTTTTTTTTTTTGACCAAAGATGACTGAGCAGCTGAACTTTACTGAACTGATGTTGGCTGAACAACTATTGTCTTATAGGCTATCAGAATAAGAAATATATGAATAGTGTTTAAATCTATATCTAGCATTTATAATCTAGTAAGAATTCACCAGAATAATAGATATAGAACATTTACATCAAATAAGCTATCATATTACACAAATATACAGCAGACGACATTTCTCTTGCTAAAGAAATACAGCATAGTTTTATATGATAATAAATTATTCCAGATTTCATTTACAATTACTTTTAATCATAGGAACTTGACTAAATTGGGAAATAGATCTTAGACACTGAAGAATAAAGGGTTCAGCAAAATAATCTGTCAAGGCAAAGATTTTTGCGTTGAATGGTGTAAACATATCAGAGCATTGCTGAATCAAGAAAGGGATCAGAATGCAAGATATATTCAAGCCTATGCACACTCTCTCTGCTCCCTGAAACTGGAGTATGATTTTTCTTCCTGACTTCACACGTGCACGCACACACACACAGAGACACATACACATACACACAGACTTGTCTTGATCCAAGATCCAGTGGCCTTGTGGAGATTAAATGTTTTAAGCAGAGCCTAGAAAAAAATCTCTTAGAAAAAAAGAACAACCTATTAAACAGAAAACATAAAGTGACATCAGCAGAAGCAGGGGTGCAGAGTCAGAGGCAGATA
>SJXQ01002761.1:0-20012 GCA_006408695.1 Aepyceros melampus
CAACCTAGATAGTATATTCAAAAGCAGAGACATTACTTTGCCGACTAAGGTCCGTCTAGTCAAGGCTATGGTTTTTCCTGTGGTCATGTATGGATGTGAGAGTTGGACTGTGAAGAAGGCTGAGCGCTGAAGAATTGATGCTTTTGAACTGTGGTGTTGGAGAAGACTCTTGAGAGTCTCTTGGACTGCAAGGAGATCCAACCAGTCCATTCTGAAGGAGATCAACCCTGGAATTTCTTTGGAAGGAATGATGCTCAAACTGAAGCTCCAGTACTTTCGCCACTTCATGCAAAGAGTTGACTCATTGGAAAAGACCCTGATGCTGGGAGCGACTGGGGGCAGGAGGAGAAGAGGACGACAGAGGATGAGATGGCTGGATGGCATCACGGACTCGATGGATGTGAGTCTGAGTGAACTCTGGGAGTGAGGCCTGGCATGCTGCGATTCATGGGGTCGCAAAGAGTCAGACATGACTGATCGACTAACTGAACTGAACTGAACTACACACTGAATTTTTACATTAAGTTCCCTGTTTTTTTTTTCTTTTTACTTATTTCAACTTTTAAAAATTTGCTTCAGTAACCTAAAAGGAAAAATAATCTGAAAAAAATATACATATGTGTGGACTTAGCAGGCACGCACACATGGATAACTCAATCACTTTGCTATACTAACTTTGAAACTAACACAATGTTGTAAATCAACTACACTTCAATTAAAATAAATGAATAAATGAAAGGAAAAAAAACGCAGAAAAAATTGCTTCATTTCTTTGTTTTCCATGTTATTTGGGATTGCAATTCAAACTTGAAAGCAGTACAATTGCATTTCTTTGAAACATTGAATATATTTCAGGCTTTTCACCATCGAATCCAGCTGGTCTCTCATTTAACTTCCTCTTTCCTTTTTCTTAATTTCGGCAGAGAATGAAAAATAGCACATTCTCTGAGAGCAGAAACAACTACAAATCAACAGAAGTAGACAAGAGTAACCTTTAATACTAATGGCTGTATTAAGTGTTTGACTTGTACTAGGCACAGTGCTAAATGTTCAACATGAATTAGTTCATTTAATCTTTTTTAAATTTATTTTTTAATTGGAGTATAATTGCTTTACAATGTTGTGTTAGTTTCTGCTGTACAACAAAGTGAATCAGGTATAAGTATAAATATATCCCCTCCCTCTTGAGCCTCCCTCCTACCACCCCCCATCGCAGAATACTAAGCTGAGCTCCCTGTGCTATCATTTAGTCTTGACAATGACATGCTGAAGTAGGTACTGTTATCACTCCCATTTTCACAGGAAGAGAGAAAAATAACCACTTGAGGTTACATAGCTGGCAAATGGCCACGCCTGGATTGGGACTAAGGCCATGGGACTCAGAATCTGTGACCACCACAGTACATTACGATTACCTCCTAGTTGTCCACAGAAGTGTCCACGCTGAGAGATGGAGAGACAGGGAGCATCTCAGGAAACTTTGGAGAGTGATGCTGTAAATTAACATTGTTCACTCAGTTTTATCGTGGCCTGTATGGTTAATGAGGACTTCTCTGGTGCCTCACTGGTTAAGAATCCACCTGCCAATGCAGGAGTGATGGGTTTGACCCCTGGGTCTGGAAGTCCCCTGGAGTAGGGAATGGCAACCCACTCTAGTAATCTTGCCTGGGAAATCCCATGGATGAGGACCCTGGTGGGCTGCAGTCCATGGGGCCGCAGAAAGAGTCAGACACAGCTTAGCAACTGAACGACAACAAAGTATGGTTAATGAACAAGTGGCATTTCTGTCTATAAATCAGTCTTCTGTGAGTTCAATCTGCTTGAATCAGCGCCCTCCTCCCTTTCTGCCTCCCAGCTTCCCTTCCCAACTCCCCACTACCACTACCGCCTTCCCCACCCTCCTCCACTGCCTGGAGCTTTATCAGTCCCAGGGCTGGACTGCACCAACTCCACTAAAGGCGCCACCTGCACCCAACAGCCAGCTCTCCCTCATTACACATCATAGTTCCAAGGGACTGTTCAGAGTTGCTTACAGCTTAATATAAGGGAAATGGCAACCCACTCCAGTCTTCTTGCCTGGAAATCTGGTGGACGGAACAGTCTAGGCAGGCTATAGTCCGTGGGGTGGCAGAGTCAGACATGACTAAGCAACTAAGCACATAAAATTATTCAGGGAAAGGCTGAAGTATTTCTATGCCATGAGTTTGATTCATTTAGGTTTCTTCCATCTATATGAAGAGATTTAGTACACTTTGGGAATTTGATTTGTCATTTTGCACTCTGGTTGGTTGTTGCCTCTCGGGAATTTGTGGTTCCTATCTTATTTGCCATCTGAGGCAGGGAAAGCTGAGGTGGTGGACATTTATATTTAGTGCAGTTAATGTGGCATAGACTCCAGATTTATCTCTTGCTATAACTTGATGAGAAAACGAATTTGGAGTTTAAATAAACTGGTAATGGATAATATTAGAAAAATACCAAAGAGTTTTCTCAGCTGCTTCTCTTTCTTTTTTGTGAACACTTTTTGCAAGTCTTTGCATTCCATCTGATTCCTTAGGACTGCTCAGCACATTGTTGTTCTCATGTAAACATTTGATATATTTTGCACATATTGCATATATTTTATATATGTGTATGTATATATGTATGCATTGGATAAGTATGTGTTTCTTTTATTTAAAAATAAATCTTGTTCTTTTATAGAATACAGTAGTTGCTTGCAGGGAGAAGAATGTGGTGTCTATGAAACAGGGCTGAAAAGGAAATTTTATTCCACTGTTTATATTATTTTTTACCTTTTGAAATATATATGATATTTGTGAATTATCTCTTCTAGTTCACTAATTGATTTACTTTTAAAATTAAACTATTTAAGATGAAAAGAAATTAATTCTGTCCTTATGCAGTGTCAAAAACATCATATTCTTTATGATGAATTTATTTTTTAAATTGAAATAATAAATTACTTGATAAACACTGTTTTAGGAAAGTATTCACTTCAAATAACTATCAGATAAATACTGTATGATCTCATTTTTATGTGGAATCTAAAAAAAAAAAAAAATCATACAGAAGACAGGCTGGTCATTGCCAAAGGTTAGAGTTGAGGATTTCCCTGGTGGTCCAGGGCTAAGACTGTGCTCCTAATGCAGGGGGCCTGGGTTCGATCCCTGGTCAGGGAAGTGGATCCCACAAGACTGCATGTTGAGTCTGCAGTCTTGAGGATCCTGCATGTTGCAACTAAGACTCAGTGCAGCCAAATAAATAAATGTGTTTTTTGTTTCTGTTTTTAAATAGGGGAGTTGGGAGTGGGTGAAGGGAATAACAAGGTACAAATTTCCAGTTATTGAATGTCCTGGGAGTGTAATGTACAACACAGTGAGTGTAGTTAATAATGTGAGTGAAAGTTGCTCAGCCGTGTCCGACTTTCTGTGACCCCATGGACTGTAGCCTGCCAGGCTACTCTGTTCATGGAATTAATTCTCCAGGCAAGCATACTGGAGTGGGTTGCGATACTCCAGAGGATATTCCTAACTCAGGGATCAAACCAGGTCTCCTACATTGCAGGTGGATTCTTTACTGTCTGAGCCTCCAGGGAAGCCTGTAGTTAATGACGCCGTATTGCATATTTGAAAGTTGCTAAGAGAGTAGTTTTGCAAAGTTCTAGTCACAAGAAAAAAAATTATAACTATATGTGGTGATGGAAGTTAACTAAATGTTAACAGTGTTGATCATTTCACAATAGCAAATCATTATGTTATACCCCTGAAACTACTGTAATGTTATACATCAATTATATCTCAGTTAAGGGGAAAAAGAATAAAGTCCTCATGATCAGACAGCAGACAGCCAGGTGGAAATCTCAGTTCTGCTACCTTCCAGCTGAGCACCCTTGGATACATTGGGTAAGCGCTCAGTGCCTTAGGTTTCACTTGTCTGCAAACTGAAGATATGGGGTCTCTACTTCACAGGGTAGTTGTGGAGTTTAAACGAGTCTTATGGGTAAATCTGGTACATAGTTAAGATGCCTTAATAAATGTTATTACCTTCAAAACAGAAAAAAAACATACAAAATTGTTTTAACCAAAGGTTTCATAAAAAAGATTATGGAGCCTCCTTCTAATAAGTATTAAGCTGTATTCAATCAGTTCAGTTCAGTCACTTAGTCATGTCTAGGTCTTTGTGACCCCATGGACCGAAGCATGCCAGGCTTCCCTGTCCATCACCATCTCCCGGAGCTTGCTCAAACTCACATCCATCGAGTTGACGATGCCATCTGACCATCTCATCCTCTGTCATCCCCTTCTCCTCCTGCCTTCAATTTTTCCCAGCATCAAGGTTTTTCTAATAGAAATACAGAAATTTTAAATTCAGTAGAAGTTATAACAATATATTCTTAAAACAAAATTTAAAGAGATTTTGAAGCAAAATCATGTTTCCTCACCTTGTATCACTAGCAGCAAAATACAGACACAGTAGCAGATACTGAAAAGCGGAATAGGGGATAGTGTCGTACTTAGTGGTGGCAAGACTCTAGAAACAGTCCATTTAAAATGAGGAAAATATGAAGAGATGTGATCACCACATTTAAAAAAAACTGAGAAGACAAAATAATGAATACAAATATTTTCAAGGAGAAAGTAAAGTTATCATTTGAACATTGTATTATCTACTTGAAAAAAGAGAAATCCATCAAATATATTAGAAACAATATTAGGTTGATAGTTAGAAGACTTTAAAATTAGTCAATAGACTAGGAACTGGGACAACTAGGTATCCACATGCAAAACAATGAAACTGGAGAGTTACCTCACACCATACACAGAAATTAACAGAAAATGGATCATAGCTCCAACAATTAAGAGTTAAACTACAGTATAAAACCCTTAGAAGAAAATGTAGCACTGAATTTTTATGACTTCAAGTTTAGCAATGGCTTCTTAGAAATGATACAAAAGCACAAATGGCAAAATAAAAAATAGATACATGAGAATTCATCCAAATTAAAATGTCCAAAAACACCTGGGATGGAGGCTCAAGAAGGCCAGATCCATGTATAGCTTTGGTTGATTCACATTGTACAGGGGAAACTAACACAATATTGTTATAATTCAATTAAAAATAAATTTTAAAAAAGGCCCAACTCACTTGCAAAAAAAAGACACCATCAAGAAAGTGAAAAGAAAAACCCAAAGAATGGAAGAAAATATTTGCAAATTATGCAACTGATTTATTTGATATTCAGAATATATTTTTAAAAACTCTGGCAACTCAACAATAAAATGATAAATAATCCCATTAAAAATGGGCAAAGGACTTAGACTTTTCTCTAAAAAAAAGATATAGTAGTCCCCCTTTACTTGTGATTTTACTTTCCACAGTTGCAGTCAACCAGGGTCCAAAAATATTAAATAGAAAATTTCAGTAATAAACAATTCGTAAGTTTTGACTTGCATGTCCCTCTGAGTAACATGATAAAATCTCCCTCTGTCTGCTCCACCCCATCTGGGATCATCCCTATGTCCAATACATCCTGCCCATTAGTCCCTTAGACTTAGTAGCCCTCTCTGCTATCAGACTGACTAGTTTATCCAAGTGCTTGTGTTCAAGTGACTCTTATTTAAATTCGTAAGTTTTGACTTGCATGTCCCTCTGAGTAACATGATGAAATCTCCCTCTGTCTGCTCCACCCCATCTGGGATCATCCCTATGTCCAATATATCCTGCCCATTAGACCCTTAGTAGCCCTTTCTGCTATCAGACTGACTAGTTTATCCAAGTGCTTGTGTTCAAGTGACTCTTATTTTATCAATACTTAATGGCCCCAAAGTGCAAGAATAGTGATGCTGGCAATTAAGAAATGCCAAAGAGGAGCTGTAAAGTGCCTCCTTTAAATAAAAAGATGAAAGTTCTTGAATTAATAGGGAAAATAAATATTTGTATGCTGAGGTTGCTAAGGTCTAGGGTAAAAACAAATCTTCTATCCATGAAATTGTGAAGAAGGAAAAAGAAATTTGTGTTAGCTTCGTTGTTCCACCTCAGATTGCAAAAGTTAAAGTCACAGTGTGTGATAAGTGCTCATTGGGGCTTCCCTCATAGCTTAGTTGGTAAAGAATCCGCCTGCAATGCAAGAGACTCCGGTTGGATTCTTGGGTCAGGAAGATCCGCTGGAGAAGGGATAGGCTACCCACTCCAGGATTCTTGGGCTTCCCTTGTGGCTCAGTTGGTAAAGATCTGCCTGCAATGCGGGAGACCTGAGTTGGATCCCTGGGTTGGGAAGATTTCCCTGGAGAAGGGAAAGGCTACCCACTCCAGTATTCTGGCCTGGAGAATTCCATGGACCGTCCATGGGGTCACAAACAGTCGGACACGACTGAGTGAGCTTCACTTTCAATTTAACACAGAAAAAGCATTAAATGTGAGAGAAAGGCCACATTCATGAAACTTTCATTACAGCCTATTGTTATAATTATTCCATCTTGCTATTAGTAATTGTTATTAATCCCTCGTGTGCTGTGCTGTGCTAAGTCGCTTCAGTTGGGTCCGACTATTTGTGACCCCATGGACTGTAGCCCACCGGGCTCTTCTGTCCATGAGGATTCTCCAGGTGAGGATACTGGAGTGGGTTGCCATGCTCTTCTCCACAGTATCTTCCCGACCCAGGGATCGAACCAGTCTCTTACATCTCCTGAATTGGCAGGCGGCTTCTTTACCACTAGCTCCACTCAGGAGCCCCTGATCTTTTTATACCTTCCTTTTAATTTTGCTGTGAACATAAAACTGCTCTAAAAGTATAGATTGTTCCTAAATAGGATGGTTTGACTTAATGATTTTTCAACTTTACAAAAGCTTGAAAGCGATACGTATTCAGTAGAAACCATACTTGGAATTCTGAACTTTCCTCTTTTCCCAGTGTGTGACCCTCTCCTGTGACACTGCCTTGTGATGACAAGGATAAATAGCCAGCACACACACAGCAGTTCTACCCAGACGCCCATTCTGGTTTTCTTTTTTTCTCTCTTCTGCACCCATTCTGTTTTTTACTTGCAGGACAATATTCAATAAATTATCTGCTATATTCTATGTTTTATTGTTAAATCAATAACAATATTGATTTGTATTAGATGATTTCGCCCCACTGTAGGCTAATGTAAGTTTTCTGAGTATGTGTAAGTTAGGTTGGGCTAAGCCATGATGTTCAGTGGGTAGATGCATGTAATGTACTTTGGACTTGGCAGTATTTTCAACTGATGATGGTTTACGATGGTGTATCCCATTGTTAAGTTGAGGAAGATCTGAATATATGGAAGAATGCGTATGTGAGAATAATGGACATTTTGGAAAAGAGGCGACATTAAAGATAATACAGTCTTTAAAAACATACAAAAGAGATAAGGGTCATATCAGATATAAAAACTCATTATAAAGCAATACTGATTAAATGTATAGTATGGGCATAGGACTCACAGACAGATCAAATGATCAGAATAAAAAGTCTGGAAGCAGGGACTTCCCTGGTGGGGAGACTCTGTGCTCCCAATGCAGGGGGCCCTTGTTTTAGCCCTGGTCAGCAAACTAGATCCCACAAGCCACAACTGAAAGATCCCACAAGTTTAAACAAAGATCCCTTGATAGTCTCACAACTAAGACCAAGCACAGCCAAGTAAATTTAAAAAAAATAATAATAGTTAAAAATAAGTAAATAAAATAAAGTTATTTACAAATTTAGCACATATCAATGACAGCATTTCAGCTGAAAAGAAAAAGGATGGATTATTTTATAAGTTTGTGATACTTGCTGAAACAATAGGAAAAAAATAAAGTTAGACTCCTACCTCACAGATACAATCAAAGTTTGGTGGGTTAAAGATTTAAATGTAGCAGAAGTTTTCAATGAATCCACTAATTGCTAGCAGAAAATAGAACTTCCCTTAAATTATTTATATAATCTTGGATACAGAATGTCTTTCTTTTCAGCATTGCAATATAGGCAAAATTATAAAGAAAAAAATTGACACATTTAACTACTTAAAAAAAATCTTTATGCTCCCAAAAATTAAATTTAAAGTTAGAGAAATCAGAGGAATACTGGTTAGAGTATCAGTTCAGTTCAGTCACTCAGTCGTGTCCGACTCTTTGTGACCCCATGAATCGCAGCACACCAGGCCTCTCTGTCCATCACCAACTCCTGGAGTTCACTCAGACTCACGTCCATTGAGTCCGTGATGCCATCCAGCCATCTCATCCTCTGTCGTACCCTTCTCCTCCTGCCCCCAACCCTCCCAGCATCAGAGTCTTTTCCAATGAGTCAACTCTTCGCGTAAGGTGGCCAAAGTACTGGAGCTTCAGCTTTAGCATCATTCCTTCCAAAGAAATCCCAGGGCTGATCGCCTTCAGAATGGACTGGTTGGATCTCCTTGCAGTCCAAGGGACTCTCAAGAGTCTTCTCCAACCCCACAGTTCAAAAGCATCAATTCTTCGGCGCTCAGCCTTCTTCACAGTCCAACTCTCACATCCATACATGACCACAGGAAAAACCATAGCCTTGACTACACGGACCTTATTCAAAGGCAAAGTAATGTCTCTGCTTTTGAATATACTATCTAGGTTGGTCATAACTTTTCTTCCAAGGAGTAAGCGTCTTTTAATTTCATGGCTGCAGTCACCATCTGCAGTGATTTTGGAGCCCAAAAAAACAAAGTCTGACACTGTTTCTACTGTTTCCCCATCTATTTCCCATGAAGTGATGGGGCCAGATGCCATGATCTTTGGTTTCTGAATGTTGATATGTACTCCTATATGTAGAATATAGACAGATGTATGATAAATAAAGACAGGGCTGTTAAAACTCAATAAGATAAATATTTGAAGTCAATATTTTGTGTTCAGAGGCCACAAGTAGATATATCACAGAGGAAACAATGTACATGATCAATAAACATTTTTTAAAAATTCAGACTCATTAGAATTCAAAGAAATGCAACTAAAAACAAAATCCTATTCTTCATCTATTAGATTAGCAAAGATGAAAAAGAGTTATATACTCAGAGTGACAAGAGTGTTGTAAAGAAGATTCTCAACCACTATTGGTGGGATTATAAATTGAAACAATTTAGTGATGTGTTTTTAAAAGTCTTAAATATGTAACTACTCTTTGATGCAGAGATCCCACTTATGAGTATTTGTCCTGCTGCTGCTGCTGCTAAGTCGCTTTAGTCATGTCCAACTCTGCGACCCCATAGATGGCAGCCCACCAGGCTCCCCCGTCCCTGGGATTCTCCAGGTAAGAACCCTGGAGTGGTTGCCATTTCCTTCTCCAATGCATGAAAGTGAAAAGTGAAAGTGAAGTCGCTCAGTCGTGTCCGACTCTTAGTGACCCCATGGACTGTAGCCTACCAGGCTCCTCCATCCGTGGGATTTTCCAGGCAAGAGTACTGGAGTGGGTTGTCATTGCCTTCTCCTAGGGGGAAAAAAAGAACTTGTCCCAGGGAAATAACCAGTTATTTGTACAAAGATTTATCTGCAAGGGAGTCTGCTTACACATTGTTGATAAAAGTAATTTTAAAAGGAGAAAATATAAATGCTTCATAGCAGGATATTGATTAAAGAAGTTATGATATGCCCATATTATAAAATGGCATGCATCTTTTCGTTATTTTAATGGGGTATTTATTGACGTGAGCAATATTTATTACATATTGGTAAGTTAAATTATAATATGGCATGAGTATATTTTACAAAAATTGTAATCACTATTATACGCACTGTCTTAGCAAAAGTCTGGAAGAAAATAAACCAGCAACATTGATTTTGGTGTATTCTAATGAAGGGATTATGGACACTTTTTTCATCTGTATGCAGGTCAGGAAGCAACAGTTAGAACTGGACATGGAACAACAGACTGGTTCCAAACAGGAAAAGGAGTACGTCAAGGCTGTATATTGTCACCCTGCTTATTTCACTTCTATGCAGAGTACATCATGAGAAACGCTGGGCTGGAAGAAATGCAAGCTGGAATCAAGATTGCCGGGAGAAATATCAATAACCTCAGATATGCAGATGACACCACCCTTATGGCAGAGAGTGAAGAGGAACTAAAAAGCCTCTTGATGAAAGTGAAAGAGGAGAGTGAAAAAGTTGGCTTAAAGCTCAACACTCAGAAAATGAAGATCATGGCATCTGGTCCCATCACTTCATGGGAAATAGATGGGGAAACAGTGGAAACAGTGCCAGACTATTTTTTGGGGCTCCAAAATCACTGCAGATGGTGACTGCAGTCATGAAATTAAAAGACGCTTACTCCTTGGAAGAAAAGTTATGACCAACCTAGATAGTATATTCAAAAGCAGAGACATTACTTTGCCGACTAAGGTCCGTCTAGAGAAACAGTGTCAGACTTTGTTTTTTTGGGCTCCAAAATCACTGCAGATGGTGACTGCAGCCATGAAATTAAAAGACGCTTACTCCTTGGAAGAAAAGTTATGACCAACCTAGATAGTATATTCAAAAGCAGAGACATTACTTTGCCGACTAAGGTCCGTCTAGTCAAGGCTATAGTTTTTCCTGTGGTCATGTATGGATGTGAGAGTTGGACTGTGAAGAAAGCTGAGTGCCGAAGAATTGATGCTTTTGAACTGTGGTGTTGGAGAAGACTCTTGAGAGTCCCTTGGACTGCAAGGAGATCCAACCAGTCTATTCTGAAGGAGATCAGCCCTGGGATTTCTTTGGAAGGAATGATGCTAAAGCTGAAGCTCCAGTACTTTGGCCACCTCATGCAAAGAGTTGACTCATTGGAAAAGACCCTGATGCTGGGAGGGATTGGGGGCAGGAGGAGAAGGGGACGACAGAGGATGAGATGGCTGGATGGCGTCACGGACTCGATGGACGTGAGTCTGAGTGAACTCCGGGAGTTGGTGATGGACAGGGAGGCCTGGCGTGCTGCGATTCATGGGGTCGCAAAGAGTCGGACACGACTGAGCGACTGAACTGAACTGAACTTATATGGACTCTGGTCCACTAGCTCCCTGACGTTCTGGAACACTTATAATTTGATAATTGATGTATTAACAGTGAACAAGCATCTTTATTTAGAATGTCTTCAATCTTACCTAGGAAAATACATTGCCTTCAGAAATCTGCTTTCCTTAATCATTGAAACCAGGCTTATGATCATTCAGGTAAAAATTCTGTCTTCAAAAGTGCCAGTCATGTTTCCCTTAGGCCTTAAAATATTTTTGAAAACCACTTTCTCTATTAAACATTTCCCACTCTCATAATCATTTCTGTCTGTGTTTGTAG
Organism: Aepyceros melampus; assembly: GCA_006408695.1. Taxonomy (NCBI): domain Eukaryota; kingdom Metazoa; phylum Chordata; class Mammalia; order Artiodactyla; family Bovidae; genus Aepyceros; species Aepyceros melampus. The sequence goes on from SJXQ01002761.1 coordinate 11,299, forward strand.
TGGTCTCCTGCCCTGCCCCCTCCCTCCAGCAGATGCTCCCTAAACTCTATGGTATTCACCTTCCTTGATTCCTGATTAGTCTTGGAAAAATGAAAGACATAGTCTTTTTCATACATTTTTATTTGTCCTTTTAGATAATCGAGGCACAAAGAGAAAGATAGAGAGGAAGGAAGAGATGTGCAAGGATCAGAGTAAACAATCACTTTGAAGGCTTTAGCTTTTTAGTAAAAATGTTTCTTTAACAACACACTGCTGGATGACTAAAGGAATTCGGGAACATTAGATAACAGAAAAAACAAAACAACATCGTTTGCTGCTTTTCCAGAAGAAAATCAAAGTGTTGCTGAGGGTCTTCTACTTCCTGCTGATTTTGTTTTTCTAAAAATATGTATTGATTTCTTCCACCTCAGAGATTCAAAAATGTTATTAAAAATGAATGGCAGGTCTGATTTAAATTAGATGTCAGGTGGTTGATAGGTTTCATAATACTTTTGTAAAATTTTAATGGCATTCTTACTTGATTTTGTATTAGAGGCATGCAAAACATCAAATACTAAAATCTACAATAGTATGTGATAAAAGAATGCATGAATAATGAGGCTCTTGCTTTTTAAAACTAAAAAGGAAGAGTATACTTCTATTTATTATGGCTGTTTCCAAATTCACACAGGCTAAGTAACATCCTAAACATTAGATAAGACGGAAACCCCACCTTTGACTTCTTTGCTTCTATTTTTATCTTTCAAGCACTATAATTACGTGAGCAATATCAAATGCCTTTCTGATTTGGAAAACACTGCTAGACATTAGGACATAAAAAGTCGGGTGAGAGGTGGAATTTTATGATAGTCTATTATAATCTCTTTGGGGTGAATGTCAACCTTTCAAAATGTCACATTGTATAACATTGAAAAATCCCTTTTATTTGCCCCAAATGGCTTGTGGTATGCTTTAAAGTCCTAGAAGAGTAAAAGAGGCTTTTTATCTATGTAAAAATAGTTTCTTTTTCACACTTTTCTTTTGCCCAAGTGAGTGTTCACTGGCCATAACCAACTTAGACATTATATATTTCCAAATGTTTTATCCTCAAACATTTGATTACTCTAATACAACCCCTGCTCTGAATCACCCCCACTTGAAAGGCATTCAATTGACCAGAAGGAAGAAGGGAGGATGTTCTGAAACCACTACTCCAGGAACTTGACTAGTTTATCACAGGTAGACAATTTGTGTTATTTTCTCTCTTTGTGGCATTCACCCCATGCTGCTCCTTACAATCCAAAGTAGCACTTTCATTTTTTTTGATAGTGTTCCTGGTGGATGCTGAAACAGTCTGCCACCTCCGCTTTACTGATTTCATCCCCTTGTGAATTACCTCTGCTGAATTTTTTTTGCGTTTTTTTCCCAGACTCCTGCTGACAAAACTTACAGACAGCAATATACATCTTTAACAGACAGAGTACCATGCTCCCAGCAGGGCAACCCAGGCGTTCACAGCTCAAACATATTGTTGATCAAGTGTTCCATGGAGAAAGCTGTCTGTGAGCCACAGACAGAGAGTAAAAAATCTTTGACTTCTCAGAGGACTCAACCCCTCTGCTACTTTTTTATTTTTTAAAGTAGGAAAGACAGCATAAAGTCCAAAGTACAAAGGCCTTTTCCTTGCTTCTCTATTCTGAAATAATTTATGTTCTAGGTGTAAGCATTAAGAATTGAAACAAATAAAATTTACACTTAATAGAGTGTAAGTTTGAGTTCATACTTGATTGCCTCCCCATTCTTTTCTTTTTTACCTAATCTTCTTTTATTTATTTATTTTTTAAATTTAAATTTATTTATTTTAATTGGAGGCTAATTACATTACAATAGTGTATTGGTTTTGCCATACATCAACATGAATCCACCACGGGTGTACACATGTTCACAATCCTGAACCCCCCTCCCACCTCCCTCCCATACCATCCCTCTGGGTCATCCCAGTGCACCAGCCCCAAGCATCCTGTATCCTGCATCGAACCTAGACTGATGATTCATTTCTTATATGATATTATAAATGTTTCAATGCCATTCTCCCAAATCATCCCACCCTCTCCCTCTCCCACAGAGTCCAAAAGACTGTTCTATCCTGTATGTGAGACTGCCTCCCCATTCTATCATTCATTCATTTAATAAATTCTCTTGTATTCCTGCCATCTGTCAGGAGCTGTCCTGTACTTAATCTATCTTTAAATTTGTCCTGTTACTTTTATTTTTAAACACATTGATTTTTTTCCATGTTACTCTAAACATCTCTATAAAAAGTTTTAATCATCACATGTGATATTGTTGTGGCGTGGCATCTTCTATTAGGTAATGCTGAGTTACCTGAATTTTTCAGCAGAAATTCTTAAATCATGAGTTATATGAGGATTGCAATGTAGAATAGACTCATTGTAAAATATCCATCAAACCCTGTGTCTTATTTTAGTGTCACCTTAACATAGAAGTCTATATACATGATTCAGAAATTATCTAATGGACTGTCCCAAAACAGAACTCATTGTATTGTGTCCAAATATTATTTGTATGGGTTTATTTGAAGATAATTGCATTTTAAAGCAAGAATAATATACACTAATATTGGCGAAAATTATGATTGCAATTTATTATCTTCTACTTGGTTTTTAAAGCTTAGATAAAATGCTGGGATTGATTTTCATTGCAAAATGTTTTATCAGACTAATGTTTATCATAATAGCTCTGTTTACATAACACCAAATCTGCCAATTAATTCACTGGAGAAAAGAAAAAGAGATAAGACAAATCTTTTCTATGATATTTCTTTTAAAAGAGCTATTTAAAACATTTTTATTTCAAATGAGAATCTGGACAATCTAATAGTACAATGAGAGAACCAGATTACAACACAGTAGTGTTAGTTGCTCTGGAGAAGGAAATGGCAACCCACTCCAGTACTCTTGCCTGGAAACTCTCATGGCTGGAGAAGTCTGGTAGGCTGCAGTCCATGGGGTCACTAAGGGTCAGACATAACTGAGCGACTTCACTTTCACTTTTCACTTTCTTGCATTGGAGAAGGAAATGTCAACCCACTCCAGTGTTTTTGCCTGGAGAATCCCAGGGACGGGGGAGCCTGGTGGGCTGCTGTCTATGGGGTCACACAGAGTCGGACACGACTGACGCAGCTTAGCAGCAGCAGCAGTGTTAGTTGCTCAGTCATGTCCAACTCTTTGCCACCCCATGGACTATAGCCAGCCAGGCTCTTCTGTCCATGGGATTCTCCAGGTAAGAATACTAGAGTGGGTTGCCATTCTCTTCTCCAGGGGATCTTCCTGACCCAGGGATCAAACCAGGTCTCTGCATTGCAAGAAGATTCTTTACCTCAATGCAGAATAGTCCTCAGATATCACAGAAAGAACAAAAATTTTAACTTTTAAATCACATATAACTACTTAGAGTTCAAATTTGAGTCCTAGAAATTCTTAAATCCATTACTTTAATCTTTCTAAATACATTTCCTTATTTTTCATGTACATTTAGCATATCTCCTGCAAGGCTGTGTGAGGTCTAAATGATATATCATAGATGAAATAAACAAATAACAAGTTCAACCATAGTAAAGGAGTCAGAAAACATTACTTTTTATGACCTTATTTAAGAAATTACAGTGTCATCTTTACTCACTTTTTTGTACTTTTTGTTTTATTGCTCCTCTTTTCTGATTAACTATAAATTTGGTGATGATCCTTCTCATTATCCTTTTCAGAATTCTTGTACAGGAGGGACAGAAGGTACTGCTCTTATTTTCATAGATGATGAAAAACAAAGGTTAAAAAAGTGACTTCTTCAAGACTATGCAGCCAGAATTGACATTCAAATTCTAATTACTTAAAACCTATCTTCTCTACCATTTTCTGAATTCAATTTTGTAAAATTGAAATGACCCAGATCATTTGTACCTTTAGTGACTCTCCAAATTTTGCTACTTTTAAATGTTGGCTCATTCATTTAAGGATGACTGAACACATATCTAATTGCTTAATTTACTTATATTATCTTAATGAATGTGAATTACAACCAAATCGCTTTAGACTTTGTGATTAACACTGATGTTAAAATTGGATCTCAAATAAAATAAGTCAGTTCTTTTTCATTTGCTAGGAACAGTTGCAACCTTTGTGTAAGAAAAATAAGTTCTTTAAAAATGGAAGAAAATAAGGAGTTTACGTCCTCATGGACCTGATCAAAAAATGGCAAACATGTTTCATATGTTTTAATTGTAATCTTTATCTGTGGTTTTGTTACCAACTGGAAAGTATTTAGGCCAGTGAATGTACTAGGTACTGGGAGACAGTAGTAATAAAATGGCCCATCATTCTAAGTAGTAAACACAAGAATAATTGTGATTGTATATCGCATTATGTGTGTGTGCGTGTGTATGTGTGTGTATTAGTTGCTTAGTCACGTACAACTGTGAATCCATGATTGTGGCCCTCTAGTCTCCTCTGTCCATGGATTTTCCAGGCAAGAATACTGGAGTGGGTTGCCATTCCCTTCTCCAGGGGATCATCCCAACCCAGGGATCGAACCCAGGTCTCCTGCATTGCAGGCAGATTCTTTACCATCTGAGCCACTAGGGAAGCACTATATGTATTACACATATCCTCAGATGATTGAAAGATAATGACATAAACTATATGATGCCTAAAATATGACTTAATGCTAAACTGAATACAAAAAATTGCATTTACTTTTAAACATTAATTTTATGAATTCAGTGCATTTGATAAATGTTATGAACTTATACAATTAATACAATATGCAGATCAAGAAGCAACAGTTAGAAGTGGACATGGAACAACAGACTGGTTCCAAATAGGAAAAGGAGTGTTTCAAAGCTCTATATTGTCACCCTGCTTATTTAACTTATATGCAGAGTGCATCACGAGAAATGCTGGGGTGGATGAAACACAAGTGGGAATCAAGATTGCTTGGAGAAATATCAGTAACCTCAGACATGTAGATGACACCACACTTCTGTCAGAAAGCAAAGAACAACAAAAAAGCCTCTTGATGAAAGTGAAAGAGGAGAGAGGAGAGTGAAAAAATTGGCTTAAAACAGATCATGCACCTGGTTGCATTACTTCATGGCAAATAGATGGGGAAATAGTGACAGACTTTATTTTTTTGGGCTCCAAAATCACTGCAGATGGTGACTGAAGCCATGAAATTAAAAGACATTTGCTCCTTGGAAGAAAAGTTATGACCAACTTAGTTAGCATATTTAAAAGCAGAGACATTACTTTGCCAACAAAGGTCCATCTAGTCAAGGATATGGTTTTTCCAGTGGTCATGTATGGATGTGAGGGTTGGACTGTGAAGAAAGCTGAGTGCAAAGAATTGTGATTTGAACTGTGGTGTTGGAGAAGACTCTTGAGAGTCCCTTGGATTGCAAGGCGATCCAACCAGTCCATCCTAAAGGAGATCAGTCCTGAGGGTTCATTGGAAGAAATGATTATGAAGCTGAAACTCCAAAACTTTGGCCACCTGATGCGAACAGCTGATTCCTTGAAAAAGACCCTGATGCTGGGAAAGATTGAGGGCAGGAGGAGACGGGACGACAGAGGATGAGATGGTTGAATGGCATCATCAATTCAATGGACATTGGTTTGGATGAACTCTGGGAGTTGGTGATGGACAAGGAGGCTTGGTGTTCTGCAATTCATGGGATCACAAAGAGTCAGACACAACTGATTGACTAGATTGAACTGAACTGATGCTGGGAAAGATTGAAGGTGGGAGGAGAAGGGGATGACAGAGGATGAAGTAGTTGGATGGCATCACCAACTCAATGGACATGAATTGAGTAAATTCTGGGAGTTGGTGATGGACAGGCAGGCTTGGAATCCTGCAAAGGGCAGACACGACTGAGAGACTGAACTGAACACAATTCCAGTTTAGTAAGGTACATTGTGTTAATGAGGTATGTCACACTGATTGATTTACAGATATTAAAAATACTTGCATATCTAGGATAATACTGACTTGCTCATGGTGTATTATCCTTTTAATGTATTGTTGGATTTGGTTCGCTAGTATTTTGTTGAGCATTTTTTGTGTCTGTGCTCAGTGATGTTGGCCTGCAAAGTTCATTTAGTTGTTGCACCTTTGTCTAGTGTTTGTATCAGGGTTATAGAATGAGTTTCAAAGCGTTCCTGCCTCTGCAAATTTTTGGAATAGTTTCAGAAAGATAAGTGTTAACTCTTCTCTAAATGTTTGATACAATTCAATTGTGAAGCCAACTTGTCCAGGACTTTCGTTTGTTGAGTTTTTAATCACAGATTCAATCAGTACTTGTAATTGGTCTGTTCATATTTTCTATTTCTTCCTGGTTCAGTCTTATGAGATTATATTTTATAAGAATTTGTCAGTTTTTTCTAGGTTGCCATTTTATTGGCATGAAGTTGTTTATAGTACTGTATTATGGTGCTTTGTATTTTTTCTGTGGTTTTAGTTAGAACTCCTGCTTTTTATTTCTAATTTTATTGATTTGGGCCTTCTCCCTACCCTCCCCCATTTTTGATGAATCATGCTAAAGTTTTATCAATTTTATCTTTTTTTCTTTAAACTAGTATTTAGTATCACTGATCTTTTCCATTTTTTTTATTCTTTAGTCAGAATGACCATTATCAAAAAGTGTGCAAATAATAAATGCTGGACAGGATGTGGAAAAAAAGCAACCCTTCTACACTGTTGATGGGAATGTATGTTGGTTCAGCACTATGGAGAAGAGTCTAGAGATTTCTTAAAAACTACATACAGAGCTATCATATCATCCTATAATCCCAATCCTGGGTGTATATCTGGAGAAAACCATAATTCAAAAAGATACATACCTCTCAGTTTTCACTATAACACTGTTTATAATACCCAAGACACAAAAGCAACCTAAATATCCATCAACACACAAATGGATAAAGATGTGGTTTGTATGTATATATACATTTAAATATATATATATATATATATGCATGCATACACATACAACTGAATATTGCTCAGCCATAAGAAATAATGGAATAATACCATTTGTAGCAACAGAGATGAACCTAGAAATTATCATACTAAGTGAAGTAAACCAGATAGAAAAGAAAATAGCATATAATATCATTTATATGTAGAATCTAAAAAAATAAAGATACAAATGAACTTATAAACAAAGCAGAAATAGACTCACAGGCATAGATAACAAACTTTTGATTAAAAGAGAGGAAGTGGGGGATAAATTAGGAGTTTTACATTAACATATATACACTACTAAAGATAACAAACAAGAATCTATTATAAAGGAAAAATAATCTGAAAAAATCTCTCTTTCTGCATACGGAATTATCAAATATTAACATTTCAGGCTCAACAAAACCTTGAATTTTCTCTCTCAGACGGCAATAAGATTTTCATATTTTGTGTCATTTTTTCCAACTATAATAATCTAAGATTTTAAAATTATGCTACTTATTTTTGCATTAGCTAGTTTTATTCTCAAAAATGTATTGATCAGACACCCTCTATTATATATAGGTCTGTGAGAATTAACACTAAATATATTATTTGTCTCCCATAAATTGTAGAGCATGAAAATTGACAAGGAATAATGGAGAAAAAGGCCAAAAAGGAGAAAACAGTAAAACTTGATGGCTTTTATCCCCTATTCCAATGGTGTATCTCCAAGTACACATGAATAATTATGAGTATCAAAATAATTTATATGTCTAGATTAATCAATTTTCTATAGCTGTAAAAATAATGAAGAATAAAACATTGAGTGGTCTGATGCTTAAACATAATAGCATATGTATTTTTATAGTTTGCATGAAAACATGAAAAAACAAAATGTTCTGTATGTTTTCATTACAATTAATACATTTGGTAGCTTTCTTTTATGTGAATATATTTTAGTTTAAAATTAGAAGGAAATATTGATGAATATTGAGAACACAAATGCTATTCTTTTCTAAATATCAAGTCTTCCTAATGTCAAGAATAAGGTACATAAATCTACTCATGCTTTTAGAAATTATGGGGTAAAAATGGCCTCTCAAATATGTTGAAGTTCTAGTGACTAATTCATTGGATTCTGAAATAATTGAGAGATGGATAAAGTGTTAGACTGAAGTCATCTTGGCATAGCATAAAGAATCAATACAGGAAAGTAATAAAGTAAAACTTTTACCAAAGGGAAAAAAAATGGTGTGGAGGAAAGAGTGGTAAAAATCAAGGTAGTATTACTAGGAAGAATATTATTTGTATAGGGCTTTAGTAAAAATCACTTTCATAAATACTGGATAATAGCAAATATTTTAGAAAGAAACTCTAACTAGAGGGTTTTGAGTATGTAAAGTACAATTTTAAAACCTTTCTTATTTTAAACTTCCACATGATAGACCAAAACTGTGTATTGGACAATGTGGGCATGTGAAGTCTCTAACCAATAATAAATATAATTCTGTAACAAATGGATTTGTTTTAGGCCAATACAATAATTATATCTACACCAGTAAGAAAATAGGGTGGGTTCCAGTGACATAAATGTATGATATAATTGATTCAGGGGTATAACTGAATAGCACAACAGGATTGAAAGAACTAACAATGCTTCTTACCTAAAATATATATATATATATATATATATATATATATATATATATAAAATATTG
>SJXQ01002761.1:20202-76546 GCA_006408695.1 Aepyceros melampus
CAAAGTGAACTGGAGTTTTGTTTTAGTCAAGAATACTTGTGCCATAGAATTTTCTCTTAGACAAAATCAAATGAAATCTTGGGGTAACGGTTCTTTTTCTTCCACCATCTCTCCTTTATAGCTCCAAAGCAATATCATTGATTTCTTCTCTAGGAGTCAACCAAACTATAAATAGAACAGTAGCTGTGAAGTGCATATAATTCCTAACCCTAACTCTAATCCCATGATCATCAAAATCTGAGCTCTTTCAGCATTTCCAATATCAGTTATTTGAAGAGTAGGAAAATTTGAAATGTAGCTTATATCCATGGCAACAAAAAAGTAGTTAGCATGCAAGTTACTTCATCTCTAAACAAAAGGTTTGAAATCTCTTGTTTTCTTTCAACCAGACTGTTTGGTCTTTGCTTTCCTTGATATTGTTTATACACTACCAGGAAAGTTATGATAGAAAAAAAGAACAATTAAAAACAACAACAGACAACTGTTAAGTAAAATGCAATTATTTTTAATCTGTTCTTTAAAAACTGTCTTTATGATTAGACAACATAATGAATTATGAATGTATCTTCTGAAATAATGTATTTTCTTAGGGATTCTAATAAGTGATTTGACTTATCATGAATAGGTACTTGGAACTATCCTGGCAGTCCAGTGTTTAATACGTTGCACTTCCACTGCAGGGAGTTTGGGTTTGACCCCTGGCTGGGGAACTAAGATCCTGCCTGCTGTATTGGAGCCAAAAGATTAAAAAATAAAAGAAAAAGGTACTTGTTCTACCATATAATTATTTAAAATTTCTTATTAGCTAGCATAAAATTTATATATTCATTGACATGATATTCCATGTATATTTATTTCTAAAAACCCTAGATTAGGGCAAAATTAGTCACTGGGTTTCCCAGGTGGCTCAGTGGTTAAAAATCTGCCCCCTAATGCAGGAGACATAGGTTTTCCACTCAAGCACCTGTTATAGTTAGTGTACTTCCCAACCGTAAGGTAGCATCTCACCTAATCTTCAAAACGATACATCATTTTTTGGTAGCAGTGAAATTGTAGGTGCTAGGTTATTCATCAGATAATATAAACTTGGGCTTCTTTGCTCTTGAAGTTTTGTTGTTGTTGAGGATGTTTACCAAAACTTTTAAAATAAGAAATAACATTCTTAGAGTTTTTCCCATCATGTAAGGTTTATCTGCTTTTTTTATGTCATAATGAAAAAAGTGAAAGTGTTAGTCACTCAGTTATATCTTACTCTTCACAACCCATGGATTGCAGATTTCCAGGTTCCTCTGTCCATGGGATTCTCCAAGCAAGAATACTGGAGTGGAGAGCCATTCCCTTCTCCAGGAGATCTTCCTAACCCAGGGATCGGACCCAGGTGTCTGGCCTTACAGGCAGATTCTTTACTGTATGAGACATGAGGACAGCCCTAGAGTCATGTCCACTCATTGGAGATTTTGTGTATTAAATGTTCCTTACTGAATTTTGCTGTGTAATGCTATGGTTGTAGTTTTAGTTCAGTTGCATCACCCAGTCGTGTCTGACTCTTTGCAACCCCATGGACTGCAGCAGGCCAGGCTTCCTGTACATCACCAACTCTGAAAGCTTGCTCAAACTCACACCCTTTGAGTCGGTGATGCCATCCAACCATCTCATCCTCTGCCATCCCCTTCTCCTCCTGCTTCCAATTTTTCCCAGCATCGGGTCTTTTCCAATGAGTCAGTTCTTCCCATCTGGTGGCCAAAGTATCGCAGCTTTAGCTTCAGCATCATTCCTCCAGTGAATATTCAGGACTGATTTCCTTTAGGATGGACTGCTTTGATTTCCTTGCAGTCCAAGGGACCCTTAAGAGTCTTCTCTAACACCACATTTCAACAGCATCAGTTCTTCAGTGCTCAGTTTTCTTTATGGTCAAACCCTCACATCCATACATGACTACTGGAAAAACCATAGCTTTGACTAGATGGACCTTTGTTGCCAAAGTAATGTCTCTGCTTTTTAACATGCTGTCTATGTTGGTCACAGCTTTCTTCCAAAACAAAAAGTCTTAATTTTATGGCTGCAGTTACCATCTGCAGTGATTTTGGAGACCAAGGAAATAAAATCTGTCACCATTTCCATTGTTCCCCCATCTATTTGGCTTGAAATGATGGGACTGGATGCCATGATCTTTGTTTTCTGAGTGTTGAGTTTTAAGGCAGCTTTTGCACTCTCCTCTTTCACTTTCATCAAGAGGCTCTTTAGTTCTTCTTCAATTTCTGCCATAAGAGTGGTATCATCTGTGTATCTGAGGTTATTGATATTTCTCCTGGCAGTCTTGATTTCAGCGTGTGCTTCATACAGCCCGACATTTCACACGATGTACTCTGCATATAAGTTAAATAAGGTGGGTGACAATATACAGCCTTGACATACTCCTTTCCCAATTTGGATCCGTTCCGTTGTTCCATGTCCAGTTCTAACTGTTGCTTCTTGACCTGCATATTGATTTCACAGGAGGCAGGTAAGGTGGTCTGCTATTCCTTTCTCCTTAAGAACTTTCCATTTTTGTGATCCACACAGTCAAAGGCTTTGGTGTAGTCAATTAAGCAGAAAAAGATGTTTTTCTAGAACTCTCTTGCTTTTTCAGTGACCCAGTGAATGTTGGCAATTTGACCTCTGGTTCCCCTGCCTTTTCTAAATGCAGCTTGAACATCTGGAAGTTTATGGCTCACATACTGTTGAAGCCTGGCTTGGAAAATTTTGAGCATTACTTTGCTAGCATGTGAGATGACTGCAATTGTGTGGTAGTTTGAACATTCTTTGCCATTGTCTTTCTTTGAGATTGGAGTGAAAACTGACCTTTCCCAGGCCTGTGGCACTGCTGAGTTTTCCAAATTTGCTGGCATACTGAGTGCAGTGCAGCACTTTCACAGCATCATCTTTTAGGATTTGAGATAGCTCCGCTGGAATTATATCACTTCTACTAGCTTTGATCTTAGTGATGCTTTCTAAGACCCACTTGACTTCACATTCCAGGATATCTGGCTCTAGGCGAGTGATCAGCCATCATGGTTATTTGGGTCAGAAGATCTTTTTTGTATAGTTCTTCTGTGTTTTCTTGCTGCCTTTTCTTAATATCTTCTTCTTCTGTTAGCTTCATACCATTTCTGTCCTTTATTGTACACATCTCTGCATGAAATGTTTCCTTGTATCTCTAAGTTGAAGAGGTCTCTAGTCTTTCCCATTCTATTGTTTTCCTTTATTTCTTTGCACTGATCACTGAGGGAGACTTTCTTATCTCTCCTTGCTATTCTCTGGAACTCTGCATTTAGGTGGGTGGGCTCCAAAATCACTACAGATGGTGACTGCAGCCATGAAATTAAAAGATGCTAACTCCTTGGAAGAAAAGTTATGACCAACCTAGATAGCATATTTAAAAGCAGAGACATTACTTTGCCAAATAAGGACCATCTAGTCAAGGCTATGGTTTTTCCAGTAGTCATGTATGGATGTGAGAGTTGGACTGTGAAGAAGGCTGAGCGCTGAAGAATTGATGCTTTTGAACTGTGGTGTTGGAGAAGACTCTTGAGAGTCCCTTGGACTGCAAGGAGATCCAACCAGTCCATTCTGAAGGAGATCAGCCCTGGGATTTCTTTGGAAGGACTGATGCTGAAGCTGAAACTCCAGTACTTTGGCCACCTCATGCGAAGAGTTGACTGATTGGAAAAGACCCTGATGCTGGGAGGGATCGGGGGCAGGAGGAGAAGGGGACGACAGAGGATGGGATGGCTGGATGGTGTCACTGACTCGATGGACGTGAGTCTGAGTGAACTCCGGGAGTTGGTGATGGACAGGGAGGCCTGGTGTGCTGTGATTCATGGGGTCTCAAAGAGTCAGACATGACTGAGCCTCTGAAATGAACTGAACTGATCTTCCCTTTTCTCCTTTGCTTTTTGCTGTTGATGAAATATAATTGTTTACATAATGGTGTAGTCCTTATGAGGATGAATTTTTTTTACTTTATTATCTCATCCATGGGAGTTTTAAAGCATTGCACGTTTGGGTATGTTCTGTCCTCTTAATTATGCAACCATAGAATTCAGTTCGTGCCTACTATCATTACCCTATTGGATCCTGCAGCTACATTCAGGTTTGTCATTTTCCTCCCTCCTCAGATCTAAAATGTCCCTGTTCTGGCCATGTTGTTGTAACTTAACTTTAGAGCCTAGTGATCAATAGGGGAGGTAAGGGAAAATTCTGAGAAAGGGTACATCTTAGGAATATTTCAGCAAATGCACTGGTGCCTTGTGCCTGGAGCTATAATGTTACCCTCAACACTGGTGATGGGGTTGTCATTGCTAGCCAAATGGCAGACACTCCAGTTCCTTAATCTTATTGCATCATCTCAGACCATGCCTGGCACTCACTGTTACCAGCTGGATTCCCTTCCAGAATCTGGAGATTAAGAGGCAGAAGGTGTATTAGGGAGTATTCTAAGGATCAATGTTTATGAAAGAGGAGACAAGTAAATAAGATAAGAGAAAAGTCATGAGGAGTTTTAACAGAGGCCTTACTCCATCTGGACTTCCCTGGTGGCTCAGATGGTAAAGAGTCTGTCTACAATGCAGGAGACCCAGGTTCGATTCCTGGGTTGGGAAGATCCCCTGGAGAAGGAAGTGGCAACCCACTCCAGGACTATTGCCTGGAAAATCCCATGGACAGAGGAGCCTGGTAGGCTACAGTCCATGGGGTCACAAAGAGTCGGACACGACTGAGTGACTTCTCTATCATCGTCTATACTCTTACTCCATCTGACTGGGAAATCTGAAGCTGGCATAACTATTCACAGTTGTTCTGAGTTGAAATAGAGAATCCAGGTCTTTATGCCCCTTCATCAGAAAGTCATTGGTTTCTAAGTGTAAGCTTGGATAAGGCTGTTCTCTTTAGATGATGTATTCTTAGTTTCCCTGAAGGAAGTTGATAGCTGAGGGATTTCTAATGGTAGTCTTTCTGGCAGCTGAGGTGATGAATGTCCTTCATTCTTGAAGGGAAAACAGTATCATCCACATGGATTAATAGATATCTCCCCATGTAATGGGTTCTACTGAAATATAGAAGTCATCTATATCTTCATTATGTTTACAAACATTTTTATGTTCACTAGCTGTTCAGCTTTTGTTTTCTGTAAATTTCAGTTTGTATTTTTTGCACATTTTAAACTGGATTTTCTGTTTTTACGCTGAATTTTAGGAACATATACTACCTTTATATAGTCTTTTACACGCTATGTATACATTCTGAATCTGTGCCTTGTCTTTCTCTGCGACTTAGTTTGGCGCACAATATTTTCACTTTAATGTACTTGGATTCATAAAATTTCCCCTGTCAATTAAAAAGACGTTCCAATCTTTCTATTGTTTTGCAAAGATTGTAAGTGTTTAGTGTTCGATAGAAATCTCTTACAAAGTTTTGTGGACCTGATGGATTTTGTACTATGTATAGTGTAGTTGTATTGCTACTGATTCTTCTGATTTAATTTTGTTAATTGTTACAGGTTAAGTCAAATTATTATTATTTTTTTATTTTCTCTTGAGCCAATTTTAGATAATTGTGTGTATGTATGTGTGTCTGGGTGTGATGTGTTGGGGGAGGGGAGTGAATTAATGCTTCTAAACTTAAAATGTATTTATTTGAAATTATTTGTGTGTCTTTCATCATTTAAAAATTCTCAGTTGTATCTGTATTGTGACTTCAAGTTCTAAAATTGTTTTTTGATCTTCCAGTATGTTTTCTTGATCAATCTTCAGAAAATTTTTTTCTATTTTATGAATCTTCACAAATCACTCAATATAGGTCTTGCTGATCTCCTCTATTTTATGTTCACCATAATATTTTCTTTTATCTTTGTATTTTTTCCTTTATATATTATTTAGTTATATTCTGTTTATTCTATATTCTGTATTATATTCTGTTTATTCTTAAACTGGTCATAGGTTTATTAATGTTCAAACTTTGTCATTTACAATAAACATTTGATACTGATAATTTCTGTGTATTCTCTGGTAAAAATATTTTTGGTGACTTTCAATCTTTATTAATATATAGTAACTGTTCTTAACTCTAAAAACCCCGTTTTTGTTTAAACAAAGCACACCAGCATTTTCTTGCTTTATGTTTGCCTTATATATTATTTTTCTATATTTCCATCATTTTGTTGTTCAGTCCCAAGTCATGTCCGACTCTTTGTGACCCTGTGAGCTGCAGCAAGCTAGGCGTCCCTCTCCTTCTCTATCTCCTAGAGTTTGCTCAAAGTCACGTCCATTGAATCAGTGATGCCATCCAATCATTTCATCCTCTGTCGCCCCCTTCTCCTACCCTCAATTTTTCCCAGCATCAGGGTCTTTTCCAATGAGTTGGCTCTTTGCAGCAGGTAGCCAAAGTATTGGAGCTTCAGCTTCCATATCAGTTCTTCCAGGGAATATTCAGAGTTAAATCCTTTATAATGACTGGTTTGCTCTCCATTTTGCTTGCTAACTTTCTGCTTTTCCATATTTGTTAGGTTGCTTACTAACAGCATACCACTGGATTGTGTTCAGTTTTAAATCTTTTCTGATAATATGTCATTGAAAAAAAAAAAGTTAATTTCATTTGTATTTCCATTTCATTTAAAATCCAAAGTCACCATAGCTGGATTTTCTATCTTAAATTGTGCTTTCTTCTTAACCTCTCTTTTTAATACTTCTATTTCTCTTCTTAAATTTTCTCCCCTTGTTTTATTAATAGATTGGCAGTTTTAGTTCTGAATTTTTCATGCTAATATATATATATATATAGTTACCTATCAGTGATAAATAATTTTTCCTCAAAATTTCCAATTCTTCCTGGACTGGTAGATCTGTAAAATAAAATAGGCATATATTACTAGGAAAGTGAAATGATAAAGTACCCACTAAATGCAAGCCTACCTTTTTGATTACTAGATTATAACAAATACAAAATTACTCTGTCAATGCTTTTAAAGTTTCTAAACTCTTATTTCCAATTTCTATACATTTCTTGCCACAAATCAGTATGACAGTTTGTGAGCTAGTACTGACTGTGTAATGTAGTTTAAATGGCTTAGAATAATAATCAATTTCTTTCTCACATAGAATTACTGTCAGGTATCTTAGCCATCTTTTTTTTTAACCCCCAAAATTCTATTTGAACTATTTCACTTAGTTAACATATGTTTGCATTCATTCACACATTTCTCAATTTCATTATATATTTATTTTTAATTTTAATCTCAGACTTTCCTTTTGTGACATAGTTCTTCTTTCTGATATAATCCTTTAAGATAAGATTTCCTTTACTGAGAATAAGTTAGTAGCAAATTATTTTTTTCCTCAGATGTCTATAATTCTCCAAACTCTTTTCTAACATTTTACGTACTAAGTTTCCTCCAGATATTTTTCAAATTTGTTTTAAATTTACTTTTTGCTGCTTTGGGTCTTCGCTGCTGTGCGGGCCCTTCTCTAGCTATGGTGAGCAGGGCCCACCCTCTAACTGCAGTGTACAGACTTCTCACTGCAGTGGCTGCTCCTGTTGTGGAGTGCAGGCTCTCAGGTGCACAGGCTTCGGGAGCTACGGCATGTGGGCTCGGTAGTTATGGTTTCCCAAGCTCTAGAGTGCAGGCTCAATAGTTGTGGAGAACAGGACTTGCTGCTCTGTGGCAAGTGGGATCTTTCCAGACCAGCGATCGAACATTGTCTCCTGCATTGTTAGGTGGACTCCTTATCAGTGAACCACCAGGGAAGCCCTCTCCAAACTCTTTAGTGACAGTTTTATTACTAAATTGACTGGTTTCTTTCTGCACCCCTCTCTTAGAACTTTGAGGAAATGATTCTACTGGCTATTTGCATTCGTTGTGATGTTGCAGATTTTATGCTGAAAATTCTCCAAGCCAGGCTTCAGCAATATATGGACCATGAACTTCCAGATGTTTAAGCTGGTTTTAGAAAAGGCAGAGGAACCAGAGATCAAATTGCCAACATCTGCTGGATCATGGAAAAAAGACAGTTCCAGAAAAACATCTATTTCTGATCTATTTCTGTTTTATTGACTATGCCAAAGCCTTTGACTGTGTGGATTACAATAAACTGTGGAAAATCCTGAAAGAGATAGGAATACCAGACCACTTGATCTGCCTCTTGAGAAATCTGTATGCAGGTTAGGAAGCAATAGTTAGAACTGAACATGGAACCACAGACTGGTTCCGAATATGAAAAGGAGTACGTCAAGGCTGTATATTGTCACCCTGCTTATTTAACATATGCAGAGTACATCATGAGAAATGCTGGGCTGGATGAAGCACAAGCTGGAATCAATATTGCTAGGGGAAATATCAATAACCTCAGATATGCAGATGACACCACCCTATGGCAGAAACTGAAGAAAAAGATTAAAAACTGTAGAGATAAGAGGGTGTAAAGGTTAACTGCCGTGGCTGAACAAAGCAGAAGACTCACCCAGCTACTGTTAGCATTTATAACAAAATTTAAGTACCCGTAGAAAAAAAGAAAGTGTAGTCGCTCAGTCATGTCCGACTCTTTAAAACCCCATGGACTGTAGCCAGGCTCCTCTGTCCATGGAATTCTCCAGGCAAGAATACTGGAGTGGGTTGCCCTGCCCTCCTCCGGGGAACCCAGGGATGGAACGTGGGTCTCCCGCATTGCAGGTAAATTCTTTACCATCTGAGCCACAAGGAAAGCCGCTAAGTACCCATGGTTTTATCCTAAAAATGACCCTCATCTGCCCAGAGTGGAGCTTCACCTGGAAAAGGTTCAGAATTGGAAACAGCAACCCCTCAGAGGCAGGACTATTTCAGAAGCTCATTTCTGCCCCCAAAGTGCCTGAACTGCTTTTTAGCTCTCTGGCTTGCTTTTTTTCAATTGGAGGCTAATTACTTTACAATATTGTGGTGGTTTTTGCCATACATTCACATGAGTCAGCCATGGGTGTACATGTGTTCCCCATCCTGACCCTTCCTCCCACCTCCCTCCTCATCCCATCCCTCAGGCTCATCCCAGGGCACCAGCCCTGAGCACCCTGCCTCATGCATCAAACCTGGACTAGCGATCTATTTCACAAGTTCTCTGGCTTTTGAGCAGTGATTTCCCCCCCTACCCCCCACTCCAAGCCTCCACTGCAGTATCTACAAAACAGAGATCATCATTAATAGTCTGCAATCTATAAATATTACTGTCATGGTATGTGCGAGGGTTGGAAAAGAATTTCCAGACACGAGGCACAGTGAGAGGAGAATAGAGTTTATTAGGGGGAGATGCTGGTGGGCTGGCTAGTGGCCAATTTTTATAGCCTCAAGACAGAAATTTCCAACAGGAGGGGTGGCATTGAGTGAGTGGTTAGGATGCTACAAGGTGGGTACTCTACCTAATGGGGGGGTCAAGGAGCTGGTCAATTTAGGTGAGTAGGCTCATGGCTACAGTTGCTAGGGGGCTTGGTTAATTCTGGAAATTTTTGTCCTATGACCTTGGTATAAGGCTCCACACCTGTGACCCTGGTACAGGGCTCCACATACCAATCTTACAGTAATGTTGTAAGCATGATTTCCGTGAGATAATTAGCAGAAGGCATTAAGCATAGGAAACCACCCAGAACAATCTTTTATTTAATCACGACTTTGAAAACGTTGACAACTTCTCAGCTACTTTCTGAAAAGCAGGGCTGCTACTGGCTAACACAGATGACGCTCACCATGCCATAGCTCCTGAGGTATAGAGTCTCACACCAACCTATGAGTTAGCATCACCATATCAAAGATCAGGAGAGTGAAGTATATCGGTTAAGTCACTTGCAAAGGCAGGTGACAGTTCCAAGATAATATCAATACTGTGCCAGAATGCAGTCTCCGTAGCAGGACTTCCTGGGTTGGAACCTTGTTCCCACCAATCAGTGGTCATATAACTTCCAATAGTTTCCTGCTGTCTATGTTTTCGCCTCTGTAAAACTTTGGTGGGGCAGGGAGGAGAAGAGTGTTCTCAATTATAATCTCTCCTTCATAGAGTTGTTGTGAAGAGCGACTGAGGACAATGGCTGGAACATAGGAATAGCCAATTAAATATAAGCTAATGTTGTTGGTTAACACGTCCGTGTATCTCCTTTCTAGTCTTTAACTAGGTCCAATCTACTTTGGGGATTCCCTGGTAGCTCAGCTGGTAAAGAATCCATCTGCAATGTGGGAGACCCCGGCTCGACTCCTGGGTTGGGAAGATCCCCCAGAGAAGGGATAGGCTACCCACTCCAATATTTTTGGGCTTCCCTGGTGGCTCAGCTGGTAAAGAATCCACCTGCAATGCAGGAGGCCTGGGTTCAATCCCTGGGTTGGGAAGATCCCCTGGAAAAGGGAACAGCTACCCACTCCAGTATTCTGGCCTGGAGAATTCCATGGACTGTATGGTCCATGGGGTTGCAAAGAGTCGAGCATGACTGAGTGACTTTCACTTTCAACCTGACTTTTATGACAATGGAAGTGCCGCTGAGACACTTCCTGAAACAGGTTCAGGGATGATAAAAGAGCAAAATGATGTGAGAAACGAAACGAAACGAAATCAAACAAAATCACCAAGGCTGCTATAAATATTCAGCCTCTAGCACTGAACAAACAAACAGGTTGTTTTCCTGCAATGTTGGCATGTGGGAAAAAGCTAGATGTCCCCCCATCCAGCTTTCAGACCTGTGGAATTTCAACAAATGGGTCAAAGTTGAGTGACCTTGGATGGGGCAGATTTATCCTAACTTACACAAAGAAAGATCTGAGGAATAGTGAATGCTCATACCTGAATTAATGGACTGTCCATCCTGGAATGTGAAGTCAAGTGGGCCTTAGAAAGCATCACTACGAACAAAGCTAGTGGAGGTGATGGAATTCCAGTTGAGCTATTTCAAATCCTGAAAGATGATGCTGTGAAAGTGCTGCACTCAATATGCCAGTAAATTTGGAAAACTCAGTAGTGGCCACAGGACTGGAAAAGGTCAGTTTTCATTCCAATCCCAAAGAAAGGCAATGCCAAAGAGTGCTCAAACTACCACACAATTGCATTCATCTCACACGCTAGTAAAGTAATGCTCAAAATTCTCCAAGCCAGGCTTCAGCAATACATGAACTGTGAACTCCCAGATGTTCAAGCTGGTTTTAGAAAAGGCAGAGGAACCAGAGATCAAATTGCCAACATCCGCTGGATCATGGAAAAAGCAAGAGAGTTCCAGAAAAACATCTATTTCTGCTTTATTGACTATGCCAAAGCCTTTGACTGTGTGNCAGTGGTCATGTATGGATGTGAGAGTTGGACTGTGAAGAAAGCTGAGCGCCGAAGAATGGATGCTTTTGAACTGTGGTGTTGGAGAAGACTCTTGTGAGTCCCTTGGACTGCAAGGAGATCCAACCAGTCCATTCTGGAGGAGATCAACCCTGGGATTTCTTTAGAAGGAATGATGCTGAAGCTGAAACTCCAGTACTTTGGCCACCTCATGCCAAGAGTTGACTCTTTGGAAAAGATGCTGGGAGGGATTGGGGGCAGGAGGAGAAGGGGACGACAGAGGATGAGATGGCTGGATGGCATCACAGACTCGATGGATGTGAGTCTGAGTGAACTCCAGGAGATGGTGATGGACAGGGAGGCCTGGCGTGCTGCGATTCATGGGGTCGCCAAGAATCAGACATGACTGAGCGACTTGAGTGAACTGAACTGAACTGAACTTGGGTGAACACAAACCCCTTGTCCAAATTAGAAGTAACCATAAGTCATCCAAAATGTGACAGTTTTTCTGTAATAGGAGAGCAGTTGGCTGCATCAACTTCAAGGTACCTATAATTGCCATTTGTCTGGGAATAGAGTATTTTAGGAGGTGGTCTAAATTTTGCCTTTTTTTTTTCCCTCTTTCAGATTTGATTGTCCGTATCTCTCCTCCATTCCCAGGTAAGGAGACTTCTTTTTTTGTTGTTGTTAGCATCTCAAATGGGAGGCCCCATCTCACGCCACCCGTGAAACAATGTTAGGTTCTGAAAGTTCCTTGCACTTACTTCCCTGTTGTTCTACTCTTTCATTCACTATTCTTCTTTTTTCATTCTTTCTTTCTTTAGTTAGTTAATTATCCCTGAACCCATGCCCCCTGCCGTGGAAACACTGAGTCTTAACCACTGGAAACCCAGGGAAATTCCTCATTCACTGTTCTTCTGGCATGAAAGGCCCTCCCTGATCATGGTAGCCAAATCATATACTTCAAGACCCAGTTAAGTCAGCCCTCCAAGATCCTCTCTCATGCTCCTCTGGAAAAGTACTCTCTTCTCCACTGAAATTAACATCAGCATTTGTAGATTTTATCATTTGTAGGTTAAGTTTCTTCTCTGGACCAGCCCTGACTTGTCAGCTGATACCATGGGTCTATCGTTGAACAATATATATGTGGTCACATCTGACAAACCAGAGAGACACTGAACGAGTCACTCCATGTTAAATAAATACGAGAACTTATAAGAAGTATAAGGGAGCTTGTGAGGAAGTTCTGTACAAATGGATCCGGCACAGACTGGATGTTCAAGGGAGTTCCTTGGAGATTTACATTTAGGATGAATGTCAAGGGCAGGTAAACAGGAAGAGGGTGTGTGATGTTCTTGCCAATCAGAGATCACATCATAAATCCCCAAGACAAGAAAGACAGCGGTACACTTGGGAGACCTTACAAAGCTTGAGCAGAGAGAGCCCAAGGAAGGGTGGTCCAAGGTGAGGCTGGAGGTGCAGCTGGGAACCAGGTCAAGCAGGAGATCATAAGCCCCTTCAGTGCTACTTCTTCTCCTAAGAGTAATGGAGCGACTTCATGGCTAAGACTCCAATAAATCCCCAAGACAAGAAAGACAGCGGTACACTTGGGAGACCTTACAAAGCTTGAGCAGAGAGAGCCCAAGGAAGGGTGGTCCAAGGTGAGGCTGGAGGTGCAGCTGGGAACCAGGTCAAGCAGGAGATCATAAGCCCCTTCAGTGCTACTTCTTCTCCTAAGAGTAATGGAGCGACTTCATGGCTAAGACTCCATGCTCCCCATGCAGGGGCCCAGGTTCGATCCCTAGTCGGGGAACTAGATCCCACATTCTGTGCCTAAGAGCTCACATGCTGCAATGAAGACCCAGTGTAGCCAAATAAATAAAAAAAATTTTTTTAAAGAGTAATGGAATATGAACAGAGCTGTGGCGGAGTCAGGTTCGTTTTCAAGAATGAAGATATTTGCTGCAGTGTGAAGAAGAGCTGGGCCAAATCAGTTAGAAGGACCAGAAATAAGTCACTGCATAGTCAAGACAAGTGGTCAGCTTTGCGAGATACCTCGGGACAAACTGTGACAGGCTGAGAGGTTTCCTTCACTAGGACAGAGAGAGAAAAAGGGTGCTAAGAAAGACTCCAGAATTGCATCTTGGGTCTGGTGCACAGTGGGTAGAGAACTTCCATGAAAAGGAAGCCAGGAACTCCAGTCTGCCTCCAGGTCTGGGATGAAACAGGCTTCCTCTGACACTCACTTGGCTATTTTTGTGCCAGAGCCAGAGGAGGCAGGGAGAGGGACGAGCCACGTATGAATGCGGGCAGGTAGGTGCCACCAGGTGTGACAGGCTGAGTTAGGCCGTCAGTCCCCTTTGTCGGTTTGCTTGTCTTCTCTTTTCCAAAGACTCCAGAATTGCATCTTGGGTCTGGTGCACAGTGGGTAGAGAACTTCCATGAAAAGGAAGCCAGGAACTCCAGTCTGCCTCCAGGTCTGGGATGAAACAGGCTTCCTCTGACACTCACTTGGCTATTTTTGTGCCAGAGCCAGAGGAGGCAGGGAGAGGGACGAGCCACGTATGAATGCGGGCAGGTAGGTGCCACCAGGTGTGACAGGCTGAGTTAGGCCGTCAGTCCCCTTTGTCGGTTTGCTTGTCTTCTCTTTTCCAGTGTTTCATAACTATTCTGTATCTTCCCGTTTGTGTATGGGGACATCACCTACTACAACTGCATCTCCGTCCGCAGTGACTATGCCTGGTGCTCTCTCGACGAGGTGTTCCAAGGCAGGTGGCGGTACTGCACCGCGGAAGGTGAGCATCCCCGGGATGCGTTCAGATGACTGGGATCCAAGAAGCAGCTGGCTACATGGTTTTTGCTGCCAGACAAACCTGCCTCCAAATCCTGACTCTTCACAGGGTTGTTGCTGTTGTTTAGTTGCTAAGTCGTGTCTGATTCTTTGTGACCCCCATGGACTGTAGCCCACCAGGTTCCTCTGTCCATGGGATTTCCCCAGGCAAGAAGACTAGAGTGGGTTGCCGTTTCTGTCTCCAGGGGATCTTCCCAGCCTGGGGACTGAATCTGTGTCTCCTGCATCTTCCGCATTGACAGGTGGACTCTTTGTCCCTGAGCCAGCCCAGAGGCCCTTGATGTGGTTTAACCACCTTGAAAACAGTTCTGTGTGGTAGAGAGCGCATGTGTTGTGAGCGCAGCGATGGTTAAGGCTAAGACTTTTTATGCTCATGTTTCTCCTTCTGCTCCACCCTTTCTTTGCAGATCCCCCAAGCTGTACCTTCCCTTTCTTGTACAGAAATAAATACTTTTATAAGTGCACCAAGGAAGGCTATGTTTTGAGTCGGAGTTGGTGTTCATTGACAAGGGATTATAACAAAGACGGAAAATGGAAACAGTGCTCCCCTTACCAGTAAGTTGGTTGCAGAAGGATGTAATGGGGGGTCTTATAGATATCTTAAAGGGGATCCTCTGGGTTAATGAAAAGGGAAGCTTGAGGTCGAGATTTTCTTGTGATGGCTTAGATCAGGGGTCAGCAAACATTCCCTGTCAAGAACCTATTGGTCAGTAATTTAGGCTGTACAAGCCATATTCAGTTCCGTGGAGCACAAAAACAGCCACAGGTAATAAAAATAATAACAAATATGGGTGTCTTTCCATAAGATTTTATTATAGGCTTTAAATTTGAGTCTCAACAAATTAAAAATAAACTACAAACAAGAAGGGACTTTGCTGACAGTCCAGCAGTTAAGACTCTGAGATTCCACTACAGGATATATGGGTTCGATCCCTGGTCAGGGAAATAAGATCCTGCATGCCTCAAGGCATGGCCAAAAAATAAATACATAAATGAATCTCATATAATTTTCAGGAGTCACAAAATAGCAGTGACCTTGTGATTTTTGTTTTTCTTTCAACCTTTTAAAAATATATATATTATCTCTGGTTCTCTATTATATTGCCTTTTCCTTCATTGGAAGTACAACCATTGTTGTCAACCATTCAAAAATGAGAAAACTGTTAGTTCACAAGCCATCCGGAAACAGACGGTGGGTTGGATTTGGCCTGCCGGCTCTAGTTTGCTGCCCCTGGCTTGGATGATTTGCCTGTGATCTCATTCAAACGAAGAACTGAAACTTTGAAACTTTTCAAGTTTCCCTTCCGTTGAAAAGAAGATAAGAGAAGAAGAAGTGTGGTCAACAGACAGGAGAGCTTACCCATTTCCGGGCTTTCGAGGTGGCTCTACGGTAAAGAATCTGCCTGCAATGCTGGCAGGAGACACAGGTTCGATCCCTGGGTAGGGAAGATCCCCTGGAAGGGGGAGTGTCAACCCACTCCAGTATTCTTGCCTGGACAACCCCATGGACAGAGGAGCCTGGTGGGCTACAGTCCATGGGGTCACAAAGAGTCTGAGAACATACATATCATGCCAAACAGCCACTAAATTGGAAATGCCTTTGGGGTCATTGTCAACAATACCAGTAACAGGAAGACAAAGAGCCTGGGCATTCCCTATCCACACTGAAATTCTAGTGAAAGATGGGGCTGAACTTTCTTGTCGGGCTTCCAGAAAAGTGAAGCCCCGTTGGAACCCAGGCATAGAAACTATACCGTTTTACATCTGCAAGGGGTTCCATTTCCTCCCCCCACTGATTAGGATTGATTCTTGAACCTTCCCTGGAGCTCGGTCAACAGTCGTTAATTCCTGGGTTGATCTGCAACTTGCTGCCTGGTCAGATGCCAGGAAGTTTCCATGGTTTCTAAACTTGGCCTTCAATTGGATGTTACCTCCTCTGAGAGCTCTTCATTACCTTATAAAAGGGTATCAGTGGTGCTTGGCTATAGCTCTCCAGGTCCGTCATTTCAACAACTTCCTTAACATTGAAAATTATCAATTTAGGAAATTTGTTCAAATAATGGATTACATGTATATACGCTCAGTCACTTCAGTTGTGTCCAACGCTTTGCCACCCTATGGACCGTAACCCATCAGGCTTCTCTGTCTATGGGATTTCCAAGGCAAGAACACTGGAGTGGCTGGTCATTCCCTTCTCTAGGGGACCTTCCTGACCTAGGGATTGAACCTGGGTCTCCTGCATTGCAGGCGGATTCTTTACTGCTGAACCACCAGTAAACGTAATTTATGCAAGTCAGCAACTTAGAATGATCAATAATGGCATATTGGATTTGAGAGTGAGAGAGAAATACACCTTCCCTTTGTTGTTCTTTAGTTGCTAAGTCGCTTCTCTTTTTCGACCCCAAGGACTGTAGCCCACCAGGCTCCTCTGTCATGGGATTTTCCAGACAGGGGATCTTCCTGACCCAGGGACTGAACCCACGTCGCCTGCGTTGCTCGGCGGATTCTTTACCGCTGAGCCATCCTGTTCTACTTATTCATGCTCCGTGATCTTAGGGATAGACCAGATCTCCCATCAGGGAGAAGCAAGGATTATCCTATCTTGAAGGTGACAGACTGAGATACTGATGGTAATCTCTTTTTTCACCCACAGTCAATGAGTCTTGGTGTTCTCAAAGAGGCAGAAGTTACAGGATTCTTCAAAATACATCCTTTCCCTGGTCATTCTGACCAATAAAGATTTCCCCTGTCTTCCGTGTGAATGACTCCTTTTCTCCAAAAAAGATACACCCAAAGCTCTGTGGTGGTCAGTGCAATGCTGGCTGGCCTTGGGGTGGGAGACCAGTAGTATATTTGTGGAGAAGAACTTGCATTCAAATAAAAATCTGATGAATTGCTCACAGCATAAACATTGGCAAGTTAACTAAATTCTTAGAGAAACTCACTTCCCCTTAACACAATTTTAAAATTATGGTATACACTTTTAGCTTTTTGAGATAAAATTTATGATATACAGTTAACCATTTTAAAGTGAACAGTTCAGTGGCATTTCGTATAGTTACAATGCTATGCAATCATCATCTCTGTCTAGTTCCAAAACATTTTCACTATCCCGAGAGGAAACCTTGTACCCACGAGCAGTCATTCTCCAGTCTCTCATCCCTCCAGCCCCAGGGAACCATTAACCCTAACCCTCTCCTGGATATTTCAGGTAATATGTGACCATCAGGGTCTGGCTTCTTTCACTTAGCATGATGTTGTTGAGGCTCACCCCACATTGTCACATGTGTCAATATATTTCATTTCTTTCCATGGGTGAGAAATAGCTCACTGTCTGGATATACCGTGCTTTATTCATCCGTGGTTGTTGTTCAGTCCACCAAGTTGGTGTCTGATTCTCTGTGGCCCCATGGACTGCAGCACACTGGGCTTCCCTGTCCTTCACTGTCTCCCAGAGTTTGCCCAAACTCCTGTCCATTGAGTCGGTGATGCTTCTAACCATCTCACGTAGATTTTATAAAGCACATACGTCACATATATAGAGCTAGGTGAATTTCCACTAAACACTCCATGTAACTGACAACTGTATTTTTTAAAAAGAACATCATTTCTAGCCCTGCTTCATTCCCTTTTCCAGGCACTACCCACCCAAATGGCACCAATAGACTTGCCAGTTGAAGCAGGGTTGCCATAAATCTTCAATTTGTTAAAAAAAAAAAAAAAAAGAGGGGACTTCCCTCTTGATTCAGTGGCGAAGACTCTGTACTTCCACTGCTGGGGACCGGGTTTCCATCCCTGGTCAGGGAACTAGATCCCACATGTGGCAGCTAAGACCCAGCACAACCAAATAAAATTTTTTTCAAATGGGGAAGAAACAATGGAAAATAACCTCAATAAACAAAGAAGCAAGAAATAAGACAGGACTAAGGAAACAGAAAACCGTTGAAAAGCTGCAAGATCAAATGTGTTAGTGATAACAGTCAAGGAAAATAACTTAAATACCCAAATTTTTTTTTAAAAAAAGAGAGAATTATTTGAAAAGAACAAAATCTCATTATATGGTGCTTCCAGGAAGCACTTCGAAAAGGGGCAGAGATGGGATGGGGACACAGGATATGGCTGTGTAGGCAGCAGAGAGGATAGTAGGAAAGTCTTGTGAGAAAGCAGGTGTCCTTGATCACTAAACGACTCGCCACGTGGCTGTTGCCCAGCGCTGCTGACCATCTCTGCAAATCTAGTAAAATAGTAACACGACGGCCTTTTGGTTCTCAGAAATCAATACGACTCTGTGTCTGATGAGGGCTGTATGAATGTTGTTAAGGTTAATGAAGTGAAGAGGAGGGGAGCTTAATACTTTGTTCTCTCAGATGCCCTCCAGAACATTCTGTTCAAAGCAGAGATGGGACTCCTTCTGAAAGTACCATTTACACGCCGTCACAGGTGCCCTGGGGGCAAAGGATGGCCTACGGCCATTTCTCCCTTCCACCCACTTACTGCTCAAAAGTTTGCTCTCACCTAGAGTTCTCTGGTAGCGCGATCTGCATATTCTGCAAACTTCCAGGCAAAGCGACTGCCGCACAAAGCTATACCAAAGTCTCTGGATTTCCTTCACACGCAGTGTATCGTGCTTTCCTTTTTGCACAGAATATGTGTGGCTAAATGATTGTACAGAATGAAATAGGCAGTGTTCAGTGGCTCAGTCATGTCTGGCTCTTTGCGACCCCACTGACTGTAGCCCGCCAGGCTCCTCTGTCTGTGGAATTTCCCAGGCGAGAATACTGGAGTGGGTTGCCATTTCCTCCTCCAGGGGATCTTCCAGACCCAGGGACTGAACCCATAGCTCCTGCATTTTCTGCACTGCAGGTGGATTCGTTATTGCTGAGTCACCTGAGAAGCCTGTACAGAATAGGAGAGAAGTTCTAAATTCTGTTTGAGAACTTCCTGTTTCTAGGAGTCTGTCTTCTCTTCCTGGAATCCTAGACCTCATCCGAGATGGGTAAGATTCTGAGACAGTCTCAGCTTTGCACAATGAAATTGATGGGCACTACCTTACAGGGAAGAGTCACGTAGTCCTGGAAGAGCGGTGTAGCATGGAATCAAAGAGCTCTGTATTAGATCTAAACATAAGGCCAGATACTATAAAACTTAGAAAAACAGGCAGAACACTCTCTGGCATAAATCGCAGCAAGAACTTTTCTGATCCACATCCTCGAGTAATGAAAATAAAAACACAAATAAACAAATGGAACCTAATAAAACTTAAATCTTTTGCACAGCAAAGGAAACCATAAACAAAATGAAACGACAGCCTTCAGAATGGGAGATGATATTTTGAAAGGAAGCAACCATCAAGAGATTAATCTCAAAAATATACAAACAGCTCAGTATCAAAAAACAACCCAATCAAAAAACTGGGTGGAAGATCTAAATGTTTCTCCAAAGACACGCAGATGGTGAAAAACCACGTGAAAAGATGCTCAATATCACTATTACAGAAACGCAAACCAAAATTACTATGAGGTATCATCTCACACTGGTCAGAATGCCCGTTATCAAAAAAGTCTACAAACAATAAATGCTGGAATGCATGCTAAGTCACTTCAGTCATATCCAACTCTTTGCGACCCAGTGGATTGCAGTCCACCAAGCTCCTCTCTCCATGGGATGCTCCATGCAAGAATACTGGAGTGGGTTGCCATTTCCAAATGCTGGAGAGAGTGTGGAGAAAAGGGAATCCCCCTACACTGTTGGTGGGAATACAAACTGGTACTGCCACTATGGTGAAGAGTATCAGTTCAGTCGCTCAGTCGTGTCCGACTCTTTGCGACCCCATGAATCGCAGCACACCAGGCCTTCCTGTCCATCACCAACTCCTGGAGTTCACTCAAACTCACATCCATCGAGTCCGTGATGAAATCCAGCCATCTCATCCTCTGTCATTCCCTTCTCCTCTGCCCCCAACCCCTCCCAGCACCAGAGTCTTTTCCAATGACTCAACTCTTCGCATGAGGTGGCCGAAGTACTGGAGTTTCAGCTTTATTTTCAGCTTTAGCATCATTCCTTCCAAAGAAATCCCAGGACTGATCTCCTTTAGGAAGGACTGGTTGGATCTCTTTACAGTCCAAGGGAATCTCAAGAGTCTTCTCCAACACCACAGTTCAAAAGCATCAATTCTTCGGCGCTCAGCTTTCTTCACAGTCCAACTCTCACATCCATACATGACCACTGGAAAAACCATAGCCTTGACTAGATGGACTTTTGTTGGCAAAGTCATGTCTCTGCTTTTCAATATGCTTTCTAGGTTGGTCATAACTTTCCTTCCAAGGAGCAAGTGTCTTTTAATTTCATGGCTGCGATCACCATCTGCAGTGATTTTGGAGCCCAAAAAAATAAAGTCTGACCCTGTTTCTACTGTTTCCCCATCTATTTCCCATGAAGTGATGGGACCAGATGCCATGATCTTTATTTTCTGAATGTTGAGCTTTAAGCCAACTTTTTCACTGTCCTCTTTCACTTTCATCAAGAGGCTTTTGAGTTCCTCTTCACTTTCTGCCATAAGGGTGGTGTCATCTGCATATCTGAGGTTATTGAGATTTCTCCTGGCAATCTTGATTCCAGCTTGTGTTTCTTCCAGTCCAGCGTTTCACATGATGTACTCTGCATAGAAGTTAAATAAGCAGGGTGACAATATACAGCCTTGATGTACTCCTTTTCCTATTTGGAACCTGTCTGTTGTTCCATGTCCGGTTCTAACTGTTGCTTCCTGACCCGCATACAGGTTTCTCAAGACGCAGGTCAGGTGGTCTGGTATTCCCATCTCTTTCAGCATTTTCCACAGTTTATTGTGATCCGCACAGTCAAAGGCTTTGGCATAGTCAATAAAGCAGAAATAGATATTTTTCTGGAACTCTCTAAGTTGCTTTAAAAAATGAGAATGGAGCTACCCTACAATCCAGCAATTCCACTCCTTGGCTAGATCTGGACAAAATCATAATTCAAGACATAGGCAACCCCTATTTTCAGGACAGCCCTATTTACACTAGAACGAATGTGAAAGGTGGAAATAGTGTCCTTGTGGAAGATGGCATCTATTATACTTCCAAACGATAGTCTCGCCCTTTCTCTCTGCCTCCATGACACTGGCGCTTACCCTCTCAGCCTGCGTAACTTGTCCTCATTCTTGAGAATACAGCTTTCACACCCCTTCCTCTAAGAAACTGAAGGCTTCCCTGGTGGCTCAGCGGTAAAGAATGCCCTGCCAATGCAGGAGACGCGGGTTCGATCCCTGGGTCCGGAATACTCCTCTGGAGAAGGAAATGGCAACCTGCTCCAGTATTCTTGCCTGGGAAATCCCGTGAACAGAGGAGCCCGGCAGGCTGTAGTCCATGGGATGGTAAAAAAGTTACGACTTAGTCAACAGCAAAGAAACTTGATTTTCAACCAGGAACATTTTGCTTGTCACAACTGAAGCAAGGGGCGCTACCGCCATCTAGTGGGCAGAGGCCAGAGATGCTGCTAAGCACAGGACGGCAAACAAGGACCCGGGCCCAGTTCCGCTCAGCCGCTCAGTCGTGTCCGGCTCTTTGGGACCCCATGGACCACAGCACATCAGGCTTCCCTGTCTGTCACCAACTCCCAGAGCTTGCTCAAACTCATGTCCATTGAGTCGATGATGCCCTCCAACCATCTCATCCTCTGTCGTCCCCTTCTCCTCCTGCCTTCAATCTTTCCCAGCATCAGGTCTTTTCCAATGAGTCAGTTCTTCACATCAGGTGGCCAAAGTATTGGAGCTTCAGCTTCAGCCTTTCCAGTGAATATTCAGGGTTGATTTCCTTTAGGATGGACTGGTCTGATCTCCTCGCAGTCCAAGGGGATGTCCACTATGCCCAGCCTGAGGTCTAAGGTTTAGCCTAGCTCTAGCATCTCTCTCACAGGGCTTGGGTAATGGAGCCCCCTGGGGACTTCCTCAGGCCCTTCGATGTTCTGATCTGCTACTTGAAACTGCCTACATTCTCACTTTCGCCCCTAGAAGTTGAGGGAGAACAGGAACATATTTCATATCTATTTCATATCCCTGAAGCACATGTGTGGCATTGACTTGCACAATTTCCTTTATAGAATAACAGAAAAAAATTGGCTTTTGCTTGCATATCACATACTCTTGGCACTATCCATGGAAACTCTCGACTGAAGAAAAACACCTGCAAGGTTGTGTGTGTTTTATTTGGGGAGCTTACTGAGGACTATAGCCTGGGAGACAGCATTTCAGATAGCTTTGAGGAACTGCTCTAAAGAGGTAAGGGAGGAACCAGGATATACAACAGGGTGTTTTTATTTTGTTTGTTTACTTGTTTTTGTTGGAAGGGAAAAAAAAATGTAGTTGAACATCAAGAAAGTACTGTGAATTACAAAGAGCAGATTTCATAAGTTATTAATTTTAGGGCTTTTTCATGTATGAGAAGAAGCAAGAATCTGGATTCATTGAAATTATTCCTCAGATGTGCAGTCTTAACTACTGAAGGTCAGTCTCCAAAGCAGAGAATTCTTCCTGCTTTTCTCCACCCTGAATTCCCCTGGAGGTGCATTATCGGTGCACAGTCCTCATGGCTGAAAACTTGATCCTTGTAGAACTGGGAGGATGAGCAGCATTCTTTGTTTACAGCGTCCCCTGTTGGTCATAAATGGACTAAGGTTTGGAAGGGATTGGGGCTGCCCTTCTGGCTCAAAGGGTAAAGCATCTGCCTACAATGTGGGAGACCCAGGTTTGATCCCTGGGTCGGGAAGTTCTCCTGGAGAAGGAAATGGCAACCCACTCCAGTATTCTTGCCTGGAAAATCCCATGGACGGAGGAGCCCAGTAGGCTACAATCCATGAGGTCGCAATGAGTCAGACACGATTGTGTCTTCACTTCTTGACTTCAATCTAGTGACCAGTTAGTCCTACAACTCTAAGAAATATCTTTCCTAGGTCAGATGAGATTTTGGTCATAAGACACTCTATATGCTATTTTTGAATTAGCCCTGTTGATTACCTAAAGTTCTCTGGGTTGTCTGTCTTACTAGTCTATTATGAGTCCAGTAATGTTTGCCCTTGTTTCTTCCCATACCAGAGTTGCACCATTACAATTATTCTATATAATTATATATGTGATTAATTGCCTTAAGACATTTAGCCATCATTCATTTTGTCGGAGGCCTACATCTTGGGTAAAACAAGAGACAGCAATCTTATAAAGTAGACAGGATATAAGTCATAAAGTGAGAGATGTTAATAAGTTTGCAGTATGCTAGAGAAATGGAGAAAGCAATGGCACCCCACTCCAGTACTCTTGCCTGGAAAATCCAATGAGTGGAGGAGCCTGGTGGGCTGCAGTCCATGGGGTCGCTAAGAGTTGGACACAACTAGGTGACTTCACCTTCACTTTTCACTTTCATGCATTGGAGAAGGAAATGGCAACCCACCCTGGTGTTCTTGCCTGGAGAATCCCAGGGACGGGGGAGCCTGGTGGGCTGCCATCTACGGGGTCGCACAGAGTCGGACACGACTGAAGCGACTTAGCAGCATACTAGAGAAAGGCACCAAGCATAAAAAATTTGAAAACCACAAAGAGAACAAATTAAAACACTGATTGTTATAACCAGTTCTGGATGGTGCAGTGATAAAGAATCGCCTGCCAATGCAGGAGACGCAAGAGACGCAGGTTCCACCCCTGGGTGGGGAAGATCCCCTGGAGATGGAAATGGCAACCCACTCCACTATTCTTGTCTGGAGAATCCCATGGACAGAGGAGTTTGGCGGGATACACTCTACGGGGTCACGAAGGGTTAGACACAACTGAGCACAAATCTGAATTGCAATAAGCCATCAAGTCCAGAGAGCACTCAGCTGGAGAAGCCAAAATCTGGAGGGATCAGGTAGAGAGGAAAAGATAAATATTTCATCTTTGTTTGCAAAGGTATAGTTTGCCATCTTGCTGTAGTATGTAATTAGCATAAAAGGAAAGGCTTTCTGGAAAACAAAGATGAAAAGCCAGCAATATTCAGACAATCAGGGATACAGCTATGAGACCTATTTCCCATTTCATTCAGTCCCATGTGCTTAGTTACTCAGTCGTGTCCGACTGTTTGCAACCCCATGGACTGTAGCCCGCCAGGCTCCTCTGTCCATGAGGATTCTCCGGACAAGAGTACTGGAGTGGGTTGCCATGTGCTCCTCCAGGGGATCTTCCCAGCCTAGGGATCGAACCCAGGTCTCCCATATTGCAAACAGATTCTTTATTGTCTGAGCCACCAGGGAGGCCCATTCAGTCCCATGCATATAATTAATTCCTGTTGATTTAGATGAAGCCAGAAAGTTTTCCATTAGAGTTTCATAATTTTTTATCTCATTTAACAGTATGATCTGAAAGTCATCAGAAACATTATGTGTCCAAAAGTCTTTTTATGAATCTTCTTGAAGATCTTCATTTGGTAAAAACCTCAGAGTAAAACAATGACTATAAATGACAAAAAACATTGATCTGTTGCCTAAATGATATTAAAAAATGAAATTACCCAACCATATTTTCTTCAATTTGCTTTTACTAGTACCTGAATATAAGTCTCCAGTTTTAACTTTTTATTGTGTGGGCTCAGCTAACCCTGTCGGTTTCTTTATACGTGCTCAGTTGTGTCCGACTCTTTGTGAACCCATGGACTGTAGCCAACCAGGCTCCTCTCCATGGGATTTCCCAGGCAAGAATACTGGAGTGGGTTGCCATTTCCTCCTCCAGGGGATCTTCCAGACCCAGAGATCGAACCAGTGTCTCTTGCATCTCCTGCATAAAACGTATTCATTTTACATTAGCAATGTAACAACCTCACATAATGCCCTTTCAAATACACCAATCGTTATAAATATTTTTCTCAGTTCTATTAGCACTAATACCCTTACCTTTAGGCTATCAACAAGTCTTGGTCTTACAAAGAGTCCCAGAAATTTTCCTTTAAAAAGAAAAAAAAATTTTTTTATGTGGACCATTTTAAAAGTCTTTATTGAATTTGTTACAATACTGTTTCTGTTTCTGTTTTATTTTTTTGGCCTTGAGGCATGTGGGGTCTCAGCATCCCAACCAGGACTTGAACCTGCACCCCCAGCATTGGAAGGTGAAGTTTTAACCCCTGGATTGCCACAGAAGTCCCAAGAAACTTTCCTTTTTAGTCCCTCAGCCATTTTATTCATTTTGGGGTGTAAGGCTTTGAGGTCCTCAGTGAGGGAGTCAAGCAAAGGGACTCAGAACCTTTTGTCAATCTTGAACTTGATTAATTGATTGAACAATTGCCCCCAAACAATTGCTGTGCTGGAATCCCAGTGTAATTTTCTTTCAGCTTAAAAAAAAAATTTTTTTTAACTGGTTGTAAATAGAGTAGACTTGTTTGGGGCCCTTTAATGTTGGGGTACAAATAGAGGGTCCTTTTTGAAACCAAGTCCCCCTATTGAGTTTATGATTAATCTCTCTATCCAAAATTTTATTCCCTTCCTTATCCCACCCCTGTCCTCCTCAGGATTGAAGTATCCAGAAAAGGGGGTTATTAACACTGCTCCCTGTGGGACCCTCCTGAGTACAAAACCTCTCCTTGATCACAGTTTCTAGTTTGTGGAAAGGACTTCAGTCTCCTAGCTCTTCTCAAATTCCAAAGGGTAGACTGAAAGAGCTGATAGTTAGGGAAGTAAGGGAATGCAGAAGCAGAGGAAAAGCAAATATTTCAGCCGTTTCATTTCTTTTTATGGCTCAGCAATACTCCAGTATGCATACACACACCACACCTTTACCCGTTCCTCTGCTGATGGACATTAGCTTGCCTCTGTGTCCTGGCTACTATGAATGGTGCTGCCATGAACATTTGGATGCATGTATCTTTTTGATTGAATTTTTATAAGTAAATTTCAGCTCTCCGTATCTTTGGGTGTCCTTCAGTGATAACTATCGGTGCAGCGTGTGGACTCAGGTGTCACCTAGGAATAATTGTAACCCAGTTCAGATCATAGAGTCTGGAGACTAAGTGGCTGCATATGTCTCACCCAATAATTGATTGAAAGTGAAATCGGGTCCGACTCTTTGTGACCCCATGGACTATACAGTCCATGGAATTCTCCAGGTGAGTACTGGAGAGGGTAGCCGTTCCCTTCTCCAGGGGAACCTTCCCAAACCAGGGACCAAATCTAGGTCTCTCACACTGCAGGCGGATTCTTTACCAGCTGAGCCACAAGGAAGCCCAAGAATACTGGAGTGGGTAGTCTATCCCTTCTCCAGCCTATCTTCCTGACCCAGGAATTGAACCAGGGTCTCCTGCATTGCAGACAGATTCTTTACCAACTAAGCTATCAGGGAAGTCCCCAATCATGAATTAGCTATTGACATTCCAATAAGATTAACAGTTTTATTAGTGTTCCATGACCTATGAAGTGGGAGAAGAACACAATTTCTTCATATAATCTGTATATTCAGTGTTAAAACTAAAGGGGAGTAATGTGTGAAATGATCTGAGTATTGCTGACACGTGTTCACTGTCAATAATTATTGGTCACTCACAGTATCATTATGATTATTGTCACTAACTAGAATTATTTAACAATTATTTAGCAATTACAAGGAATGAAAATATAATTTTCACTCTCCCTATTGTTGATTATGTGAACATGTGAAGGCTTTGGTCTTCAGAGAGATAGAAGGCAGGTACAATGAAGTAACGATTGCTATTATGAATTTTCAGTGTGGCAGACATGAAAATTCTCTTAGCCCAGTCCCTAAAACGTGAAATCACTTAATACATGCTCATTATGTTAATGATTGGACTTCCCGGGGGCTCAGTGGTTGAGAATCCCCTCTTTCTAAAGCAGGAGTCAGGTTTGATACCTGTGTCAGGAAGATGCCCTGGAGAAGGAAATGGCAACACTCTCCAGTATTCTTGCCTGGAGAATCCCCTAGACAGAGGAGCCTGGCAGGCAACAGTCCACGGGGTCACAGTTGATGGGGTCACAAAAAGAGTCAGACATGACTTACCAACTAAGCAACAATAGCAAAATGTTTATGATTAAATGGCAAACAAGAACTGCCTCCTGTAGTCATGTAGGTATAATATAAATTCAACCTCATAGCCTGTGAGTCTAAAGCAAGTTCTTGACTCCTATGTTCAAAGAGAGAGATTTCAGGGACTGCCCTGGAGGGCCAGTGGTTAAAACTCTGAGCTTCCAAAGCAGGAGATGTAGATTCAGGGAATTAATATCCCATGGGCTATGCAGTACAGCCAGAGATTTTCTAAAAATTTTTAATTAGATTGCTATAAAAAAGAGAGAGAGAGATCGTTGTTCACCTGAAGCTAGCACAACATAGTTTCTTAAGCAGCTATAGTGTGGTGTTAGTCGCTCAGTCGAGTCTGACTCTTTGTAACCCCATGGACTGTAACCCCCCAGGCTCCTCTGTCCATGTCTCCAGGCAAGAATACTGGCCATTCCCTTCTCCAGGGGATCTTCCCTACCCCAGTACAAAATAAAAAATTTAGGGGGAAAAAAAAAGAGAGAGAGATGTCAGTCCATGGTTTCTCAATTTCCCTCCAGCTTCTTGTCACTATGCCTTTTTATCTAGTTTTCAATTTTATTTTTAATTGTCTTCAAACTAAGAGAAATCTTACCAGAAATACACAAAAAATTCCTGTACATAATTCACACAGATTCACCAGTGGTAACGTTTTCCAACATTTGCTAGATTATGTTCTCATTTCTTTCACTCTCATGGATAATATTAACTTTTTTAACCACTTGAGAAAAAGGTACTGATACCATTTCCTTTTATCTCTCCACACTTCAGAGAATATTTTCTAAGACCACAGATATTTCCTTTATAAACTCAGAAAAATGATAGAAATCGAGGAATTTTGTATTGATGCAGTGTTACTATCTAATCGACATTGCGCATTCAAATGTGGCCAGCTATCTCAGTAATAAAATGATGGCATTTTCTGTGGTTTAGGATCCAATCTAGGATTTAGTTTACATTCTCCCTTCTCCTTTCTCTGGACCATATCCTCAGGTTTTCTTTTCTTAGATGCCGGGAGCCAGAGCGAGGAATCCCACCCGTGACAGAGTCACATGGCAGACTCAGATGGCAGAGCAATTTGAGTCTTCGGATTTCTCCCTGGTTTTTCTCTTTGGCATAGTCAATAAAGCAGAAATAGATGTTTTTCTGGAACTCTCTTGCTTTTTCCATGATCCAGCGGATGTTGGCAATTTGATCTCTGGTTCCTCTGCCTTTTCTAAAATCAGCTTGAACATCAGGGAGTTCGCACCCCCAAAAATAAGAATTTGTCTGTTTTCCCATTTTTTTCTGACTTTCTCTGGAAAAAGTTAATTCAGGGCTTTAGTCTTCTGCATTTGAAAGGAGTGTTTCAGCCCAACCCCCCTTTGATAATGCTCTAGCCTGCCTAACAAGTTCCCCTGACCTTCTACAAGCTTGTGAATTGCTCACAACCTCCCAACTGTGAGGGGCACAAAAGCCTTAAAGTATCTTAAAGTTTCAGAGCCTTTTCAAATTCATATTGGTGACAGGATTTCACGGTTAACTCAATGATTGCTGCCAGACCTCCTTATTTTTTATCTATCAGGCACCCGGGAAGATGTAATCAATGTAAATGGGATATGGAAAAGGATATATAGTAGTTTTGATGTTAGCAATACTAAACTTTTGAGTAAATTGCTTTTTCTTTTGCTATAAATCACTGTACTTCCTTTTATTACAAATTGCTGTGTCTTTATTTAGTGTTTTCTGAGAGTGGCATTCAGACTTTGGAAAGATTAACACAAATGAGTCTTCTGGTTAACAAAACCTCATCAGAAGAGAGCCATAAAAATGTTAACAGGCCTCTTGGCCAGAAGATAATGTAAACCACCTCAGACCTTTTGTAAACGGGAAGGTATGCAAAAAAGAAAGCCTTGTCTCAATGAGGGTCAGGACTGCTGCCCCTGCATAACTCTGCATATTCCATTATGTACAACTTGGGGTATATAAGCTGATTTTGAAAAATAAACTTCCCTTCTCTTTTGGAGTCTTGCATTGACGCTGGGTTTCCCCATGTCGTTCTTTTCTTTTTCTCCCCTTTTGCGGCTGAATTCCTATCTGGAGCGTGGAGGCTCGCCATGTCTACTTACCTGTCCCGGCTGCTAAGATCCATAAAAGAGAGAGCCCAGGGCAGGGCACTCTCCGATATTCAAACAGACGCCGGTGGCCTAACATAGATGGTGCAAACCTCTTGTCTCGAGGTTTTATGGTTTTCCACATAAACCAAGTTATTCAGCCTCCTTTTTCCCACTAATTTCCTACTATACTATTCTATCCTGAGCTATCCTGTTCTCTCCTATCCTGTCCTATCCGCCCACTCCATCCCCGCTTTGAATATCCCTGGATCCACTGGGGCTGGACCCAGGCATATTCCTTTTCTAATGGATCTTCCCGGAATCAAACTGGGGTCTCCTGCATTGCAGGTAGACTCTTTACCAACTGAGCTATCAGGGAAGCCCCTGTACATTATACATTATCTGTACATTATATATTAAAAAATGCTTGTTTTTTTTGCCCATCTTCCAAGAACCATTTTTCACTTCTGTTGAGAATGCTTAATGTACGAGAAGGAAAGCCAGTATTTCCTTTTTGTTGAGGGAAAAAAAAACAAGTAATAAGAATAACAATAAGAATGAACTGTGTGCAGGAAACTCTCAATGAGAAAATAACAAATGTTCACCATCTGTGATAATGGTTTTTAGATCACAAGTAAATTTAGCAGGACTTTGAGGGTCTTTATGACCCTTAGCAGCTCTGACGGAAACACATATTGATATCTGGTTTATTTAAAAAAAGTGCATTCAGCTATGAAATGATGTGTTTTCAAGTTATATCCTTAATCCTCGTTTCCTCACTCCAACATTCTTTTCTACCAAAAGTGAAAGCTTGTGGGTTTTTTTCTTTTTACTAAATTTACGTGTGATTTTTCAGAGGTATGTATTAACAAAAATTGGTAATTTGATTTCAGGAGGAGGGTAAGATCAAAGATGGATTTTATGAAGGTTAGAGGCAGGATGGTTTTAGGGAAGGAACATGACTTCAGGGTTAAACAAAATTCAGCTGTTGAAATCTGCGAGATCTTAGAAAAATGGTAACATCATTGTGCTGGGGCTGCCTCATCTACAGAAGTGCATTAACGATGATAACAGCAGCAGCTGTTTTCTGTGATTATAAAAATCAGGGGGAAAATGCATATAAAATTCCTAGGACAGGCATGATAGGCACTTGCAAATGGTGGAGTCTTTTGGGGCTCACTTTTGGAATGATCTTTGTCTGCTTCCCCCATGGCTCCCTGTCTGCTAAGTGTGGGGTTTCTCCAGCAAAACCTCACACTCACACACCCCGGCAAACCACCCCACCCCCACCCCCCCAAACACACCCCAGCAACCACCACACCACATTCTGTTTTCCAACCCCATCCTCTGAGGCTGCAGCAGGGTGCAGATAAAGTTCATCATCTTTTGGTTTGGCACTTAATACCTTCTGGTGTCCTTCCACTACTTGAGATTTCATGTATTAGATTAAATTTGAAAGGTTTTTAAAGGTTTTTTTGAACACTGCTGATACTTTTCCATTTAACTTGAATAATGAAATTGAAAACCCACTCCAGGTGACTAATCACACCCAAGTCGTGAGCCACGGGCTCTGAGAAGTGGGTAGAACAAACCCTAGGACATACTTTTAGGAATCCAAGTTGTCTTCTTGGATGAGTCCTTTGTGGAAAATGTAAAAAGTTGGTGTTTTCATTTTGTTAACCCTGAGAAAAGAATCAAGTGATGCCATGTAAAAATGAAAAGTAAAGAGAGCTGGACCTTGTGGTGATGACATGGTCAGGCCCAGAGAAGGCAAAATGGTGGCAGCCTGCAGTGGTCTGAACAGAGGAGCAGGGGGAGAAGCGGGTTGCCGTGGGAGCAGGCAGTGCAGGCTCCCAGCTTCTGCCAGGGTGCTGGCGCACCGCGGTCACATGTCCAGCAGCAGTCACATTTATGCAAAAATGCATGTGTCACAGTAAATTAATACCGATTTGAATTTCAGTAGCTTTGCAGATTTCTTTGCAGAAGTGTTTTTGTTTTGTAGCTGTGCAAGTGCTACTAAGCACAAGGAGTTTTATACTTCTTTTACAGTTGTACCTAATTCTGCAACACTACACTAGTAAACATTAAGTCATCTACTTACTGTTCTTAAAGGTCAGTACATTTCTTAAGTTTGTGAACCGCTGCTTCACCATGTAACTCAAATGGGGAGAAGGGGCCACGTTCTCTGTGGCTTGGTTTCCGTAGCATTATCCTGAGGTGAGAATGAAGCATTTGTCTTTGTTTACCTAATCTGAATGGGGATCCGATTTGCCATCTTGGGAATCATGATAAAAGGCGGTGATGACACCAAGAAGGGCTTGAGAAATTAAGGAAGCAGGAGGACTCTCCAAATTCAATATAAAACCATGCCATGCCCTCACACCTGCTCCAAGATGTTCCCTTTATCTCTTATTGACTCTGAATTGTTTGCACCACTGTTCCAGAGCATCTCCATTTTCCTTAAGGCCACGCTACCTAACTACCCTTACAGCTTTGTCAGCAAGTAACTTGGGCTACAAGATTTATGAATATTACGGGCTTCAGACATACACTGCACTCCACCTTACCACTCCCATCCCACCTCCTGTCTTTGAGGAAAAAGCAATCTTTTCTTCTAGCAGAGGAGAAACCAGACACTTTATTTAGGATTTCGTTTCTCTCCCACCTACTTGCAAAACTGTGATCAGTGAATGGAACTTCTCCTTCACGATCTGTTGTGCCCATGGAGACTACACTGGCATCACCCATCAATGCTAAACACCCACCACTGCATGAGGAACACACATACCCTATCTCGGATTTAGGCAATTCTTGCTTTCTAAATGGCAGATCCTAAATGAGTTTTCCTTCGGCAGCTAAAACACCCTTGATGTTAAGATTATATGCTATACTCAGGATGAAATCATCTCTAATTTTATAAGATAGGCTTTTCTGGAAAAACAAAGATTTTTTTTTTAAAAGACAAGCAATGGGCTTAGCCTAGACCTCACATAAGTCTAGCTCCAAACAATGCACTTAAAAACCAATGCTTGCTGTCTCACTCATCTGCACAGTCCCAGTGCCTGGCTCACTGCCCCATTGATGCTGCTTGGATAAATAAAAAAGGGTCACTCAACTGACCCGCATTCATCCATGCCTCTCCCGACCAACCTAATTCAGCCTCCACTTCTTAGCTTGGCATTCAAAGCCATCACTGCTTGTTTCTCACTTTCCTAAGTAGCATTATTAACCCTGAACACGCTCCTATGCTTCAGCTAAATCAAACTGCTTATACCCTGACAGGCTCTGAGTTTTCCTTGTCTTTGCTCAAGCTTTTCCATCTGAAATTCTCTTTCTGACATCTGCCCATGGAGACTGTACCCAAGCAGGAACTAACTCCAGTGTTAATCTCTTTCAGAAGCTTTTCAGGATGTCTCTCAACACCACCAGAGAGTCATATCTGAAGACTCATGATACCTGTGTCATGGGAGGACTCGGCCTTCGTGAATAAATAAGATGATGATGTAGGTCACTTTTGTCTGTATGTCATTTACTGTGCACTGAAGCACTGCATTTCCACACGGTGCTAAGCACTTCACATTCCCCCACTCAGTGTACTTTTTCCAGTAACTCTGGCTACTACTGTCTCTTTTTTACACCGGAGTATGGAGAGGTGAAGTAACCTGTCCAGCTACAAAGCTTGTAAGGAGTAGAGGAGAGATCTGTAACCTAGGCAGTACATATGCAGACTACTAGCTTTTCCCAGTGAGGTCTGCAAGAGAATTAAGCCCTAATGCACAAAGGCATCCACTGTATGAAACTGACTTCTCTCCTACTGTCATGGAGACATGACATGAGCTATGTCATCCTTGGGATAACTGAGAAAAGACTTACTCTAATCACATCTGGAGGGATTGATTTTCTCACATAAACTTGGCTAAAAAGAAATTTTTTTAAGCCAAAAAGTTTTTTAATTAGAAAAGTAAAAACTGTTCCACAGGTCTTAATCCTTGACAATCAAGGGTATTCATGAACAGCAAGTATCTCCACGTAAACAGTTCTGGTTGGAAGAGGCAGAGGGAACTCCTCTGGGGGAGTGGGTGCTCCTCCGTGCTTTCTCTCAGCATGTCTGGATGCTCTTCCCATTCTTGATACCCCTTGCCCCATTTTAGTAAACTTTACCATCTTTAAAAGCTGCAACTGGATCTCATTCATCTTTTTGTTTCCTATGAGATCTATCCAGTGTTTAAACCATGTTCATATGGTCACATTTCTCTTTAATCTTACATGCAGTAGTCCAGGCTAGTTGGCAAGCATCTTCCTTACAGGATACTAACAACTGAAACTACCTATTATATGTTTTTGGTTGTGTCTGACAGAAATTTAAAAATCAAGATTACTGAGGTATAAAGACAGTAAGATACATTCAATGAAAGTGTTTAATTTGATGAGTTTTTATACAGGTGAAACCATGGTCCCATTTGAGGTACAGAACACTGTCATCATTTCCAAAAATTTCTTCTTGCGCCTTTGCAGTACATCCTTCTGCTTCAGGTAATCACTGATCTGCTTTCTATCACTATGGGATAGTCTGTATTTCCAGAATTGCAAGAAAATGAAATCTTACACCATGTGGTCTCCTGTGTTTGAGTTCTTACACTAAGCATAACAATTCTGAGAGTCATCCACGGTGCTGCATACATCAGCAGTTGGTTCCTTTCTATTACCGAGCAATAATTTACTGTATGGATAGACTACATTTTGTTTATCCATTCATCTGTCAGTGGACATTTGGGTAGTTTTCAGCTTTAAGATACTATGAATAATTCTATCATGAACTTTTTTTAAATAAACCTTTGTGTAGGTAATTATTCTCCTTTCATTTGAATAAAGGCTTGGTCATATAGTAAGTATATGCTTAGCTTTCAAAACTATGGTTTCTTCAACAGAACTTTATTCATACCTTTATCTGTAATAGTTAGAAATTACAAATAACCATCAATACATAGGTAAATGAATAAGTAAATTTTGGTGTATCCATACAATGGAATACTAACCATCAATAAAAAAGAATAACAACAATATGGATAAATCTCAAAATTACTAGGCTGACAAAAAAAGAACACATGTATACATGATTCCATTTACAAAAAAAATTCTAGAAAATGCAAACTGATCTATAGAGGCCAAAAAGCAGATCAGTGGTTGCCTGAAGACTGTGGTGGAAAGAAGAAAGATTACAAAGTGGCATGAGGAAGTTTTTAGGGTGATGAAAATGCTGTCCTGATTATAGCGAAATGAAAATTTCTCAAGTTGAATACTTTAAATCTGTGCAATTTATCATATTTAGTTAGACTTCAATAAATTTGCTGTTATTTTATAAAGGCAATGGCCCTTGTGAAAACAGACAAAATCCTTTAACACAATAACTCTGAAACAATCTACTATTTACAAAATTTTAATGCAATAGAAGATTATTTACCTGGGTGTCTGAACTCTGAAAACAACTGAACAGCAGAATTACCCTAGAGAATCTCAAAACAAAAACAAAAAAAAAACCCAACAAACCAATGAAATAAATAAGTCTCATGTATAATAGTTGTATGATACCTCACACATGTGGTGCTGGTGGGACCTGGCACACTGTGATGGGCCCACACGATTTTGGTGGACTGAGGTGTGTTACAGATGAAGACAGTGAAGTGGGAATGATCCTGAACATAGAAAATATAAAACTCAAGTAAAAAATGTTTTATGTGACAAAGGACATCTTTTAATGCTAAAAGCCATGATCAACAATGAGACGATAATCACTGTGACTACGTATAATACAAAACAAACATAACTACTGTTATAAACAAAAAGGACAGGAGATGCAATGTGACACAGATGAAAACATACAAATAACAGGAGACTATAATCTCCCAACCTCAGTAAAAGACAGATTAGGCAGACAAAAAATAAGTAAGGATATGTAAGGCCAAACAGCATAGTCAGTAAGATCTCACTGCTATGTAGTGAACTTCACACCCCAAGG
The DNA here is from genome assembly GCA_006408695.1 of Aepyceros melampus. Lineage (NCBI taxonomy): Eukaryota > Metazoa > Chordata > Mammalia > Artiodactyla > Bovidae > Aepyceros > Aepyceros melampus. The sequence continues at coordinate 55,541 of SJXQ01002761.1, forward strand.
ACAGCGAAGATACCTTCACAGAACACATGGACTATTCAAAAACAATCACATATTAGGCCACAAAACACTTCAGTGACTTCCCTAAAATGAAAAACACTATAAACAACATTCTGATGTCATTGTCAGTTCAGTTCAGTCGCGCAGTCGTGTCCGACTCTTTGCGACCCCATGAATCGCAGTACGCCAGGCCTCCATAACGCTAAAAATTATTCATAAAGTCAAAAACTAAAAAGGCTTATCTCCCTGGAATTAATAACATCTTCTAATTAGTTCACAGAAAAGAGGAAAACCACAAAATGAAAGTTTTTTTTAAAAGGATAGTTCTTTGGGTATAGCCAGAAACTATGGCAAATATTTAAAGCAGTGAGCAGAAAAAATTTCAAATTCATAAATCATAGTATCAATACAAATTAAAGAATGAAAATAAATTATGTGCCTTAGAGAAAAAAAAAAAAGACTAAAGAAAACAAAGAACGGGAAACCTAGTGACCCATGAGATGATATCATAAGGTTATGTGCAGCTGGAGTTTCAGCAGGGCAGAGATAGAATAATGAGGCATAAAATAAATAAATTTAAATTAAAAAAAAATAACTGCAAATATAATGCTTGAAAACTTTCCAAATCTGATGAAATACATAAATTTACGGATTTAAGAAACTTGGCAAACTCCAAGTAGGGTGAATTCAAACACATACAGAAATCACTAGCCTTCAGATATATACACAAGTGGTTAGAGACCATAATAGTAGAGAAAGCTTCATTAATAATAGCAAAAAGACAAAAACTCTGAACTTAGCTTAATAAGCAATTTGCAAAAATTAGAAAAAAACCTATAAGTAGGCTTGAACACATAGACAGTAGTCCTTGTTCATGGATAAGATAATAACACATCGTAAAAATGTTTGCTTTCACTAAGTAAATTTACACATTTAATGCAATTTCAATGAAAATATCAAAAGGCTCTTTAATGGAGCTAGACAAATTGATGCTTAAGTACATCTGGAAAAAAGTAAAAACACCCAAGTTGAACTGGGGAAACACACACACACAAAAATGACACATAGAGGAGGGAGAAAGAGTCTGACTAGATAAAAATAAACTCCAAGAAGATCAGGAATGAAAATGCTAAATAAATAAATAAATAAACCCCTGAGTATTTTAAATATTGATGACCCTTGGACATAATGAAGTTTTCTATAACCTTGTATCCAAATGCAATAAAAAGAAAAGTGATAAATTTTGGCCATGTGCAAAACAAAACAAAATACTAAGAGGAAGGGCTCATTGCTTCAATACATAGGTCTTTAAAAATTAAAAAGTTTAAAAACCTGACAGAGAAATGAACAGAAAATTCACATTCTTCTAAAAAAAAAAAAGATTGTGAAATGGCTATTACACATATGAAAAGATGTTCAAACTTACTTATAATTACAGAAATGCAATTAAAATTGCATCAAAATACCAGATGGCCAAAAAGTATGACAACACATTCTGTAGGTGTGGCTGTGGGGAAATAAACATTCTCAAACATTGTTAATTGGAATGGAAACTGGTACAGCCCTTTGAAAGAGGAATTTAACAATATCTAACAAAACTACAAAAGCATTTACCTTTGACTCAGCAAATCCATATCTAGGAATTTACCTTAATTATATACCTCCAACATTATAAAATGGTAGCTGAGGGTCCATGTTATTTGAAATATAGTTGAGTGCATTTATTGTGTTTGTATTCAAATTTGGGTGTTTCCTCATCTTTGTAGATTTTATTCTTTTGAGTATGTGATATATTAACAAGGTTCTGAAAGTCAAAACTATACCAAAAGCAATGTTATCAGAAATGTGCTGCTGCCTGCTTCTCTCTCGCATCCCACTGTCATCCCCTAAATCTTAACCACGAAAGGTGATTAATCTCATTAGGTTTTAGTTTACCCTTCCTTTCATTTTTTTTCTCTTCTGAATCAGCTATAAGTATGCTGATACTGCTGCTAAGTCTCTTCAGTCGTGTCCGACTCTGTGTGACCCCACAGACTGCAGCCCACCAGGCTCCTCCGTCCCTGGGATTCTCCAGGCAAGAATACTGGAGTGGGTTGCCATTTCCTTCTCCAAAGCATGCATGTATGCTAAGTCGCTTCGGGTATGCTAAGCCGCTTCAGTTGAGTCCGACTCTGTGTGACCCCATAGACAGCAGCCCACTAGGCTCCTCTGTCCCTGGGATTCTCCAGGCAAGAACACTGGAGTGGGTTGCCATTTCCTTCTCCAAAGCATGCACGCATGCTAAGTCGCTTCAGTACGTCGACTTTGTGTGACCCCATGGACAGCAGCCCACCAGGCTCCTCTGTGCACCGGATTTTCCAGGCAATACTGGAGTGGGTTGCCATTTCCTTCTCCAGAGCTATAAGTATATATACATTTTATTATTTTCCCTTCTCATTTAAATAAGAAGTAACATTGATACTGTTTCATTTTTTGCTTTTCCCCTCCACTTAACAAACTCTGAAGATCTCCTGGTGTCAGTTCCTGGAGCTCTTCCTTGGTCCTTTTTACAGCTGTGTCATATTCATGGTGTGGATGTACCACAGTTTATTCAGCCATTCTCCTGTGTGTGGACATTTGTTTCCAGTCTTAAGCAGTTACAAACAAATTGCTGTACTAAATAACTTCTGGCATATGGGCTTCCCTGATGGCTCAGTTGATAGAGAATCCACCTGCTATGTGGGAGACCTGGGTTCAATCCCTGGGTTGAAGGAAAATCCCCTGGAGAAGGAAACGGCTACCCACTCCAGTATTCTGGTCTGGAGAATTCCATGGACTGTATAGTCCATGGGGTCACATAGTTTTGACTTTACTTCAGTTGCTCAGTCGTGTCTGACTCTTTGTGACCACATGGACTCTACAGCACGCCAGGCCTCCCTGTCCATCACCAACTCCTGGAGTTTACTCAAACTCATGTCCATTGAGTCAATGAAGCCATCCAACCATTCCATCCTCTATCGTCCCCTTCCCCTCCCGCCTTCAATCTTTCCCAGCATCAGGGTCTTTTCAAATGAGTCAGCTCTTTGCATCAGGTAGCCAAAGTGTTGGAGTTTCAGCTTCAATATTAGTCCTTCCAACGAATATTCAGGACTGATCTCCTTTAGGATGGATTGGTTGGAACTCCTTGCAGTCCAAGGGACTCTCAAGAGTCTTCCCCAACACCACAGTTCAAAAGCATCAGTTCTTTGGTGCTCAGCTTTCTTTATTGTCCAACTCTCACATCCATACATGACGACTGGAAAAACCATAGCCTTGACTAGATGGACCTTTGTTGGCAGGTAATGTCTCTGCTTTTGAATATGCTATCTAGGTTGGTCATAACTTTTCTTCCAAGGAGTAAGCGTCTTTTAATTTCAGGACTGCACTCACCATGTGCAGTGATTTTGGAGCTCAAAAAAATAAAGTCTGACACTGTTTCCACTGTTTCTCCATCTACTTGCCATCAAGTGATGGGACCAGATGCCATGATCTTTGTTTTCTGAATGTTGACCTTTAAGCCAACTTTGTCACTCTCCTCTTTCACTTTCATCAAGAGGCTCTTTCGTTCTTCTTCACTTTCTGCCATAAGGGTGGTGTCATCTGCATATCTGAGGTTATTGATATTTCTCCTGGCAATCTTGATTCCAGCTTGTGTTTCTTCCAGTCCAGCGTTTCTCATGATGTACTCTTCATATAAGTTAAATAAGCAGGGTGACAATATACAGCCTTGACAGACTCCTTTTCCTATTTGGAACCAGTCTGTTGTTCCATGTCCAGTTCTAACTGTTGCTTCCTGATCTGCATACAGGTTTCTCAAGAGCAGGTCAGGTGGTCTGGTATTCCCATCTCTTTCAGAATTTTCCACAGTTTATTGTGATCCACATAGTCAAAGGCTTTGTTATAGTCAATAAAGCAGAAATAGATATTTTTCTGTTTGTTAATATATCACATACTCAAAAAAAATAAATTAATGAAATCTACAAAGATGAGGGAACACCCAAATTTGAATACAAATACAATAAATGCACTTAACTATATTTTGAATAAATAACATGGGCCCTTAGCTCACCTCCTCCCATGGGCACAACAAAATTACAAACAAAATTACTATTTACAAATTACAGCTGTTTAGAGTATCTATCCATGACAATGACCTAAAGAAGCAAAAAGATCTTCAACAACTAAAGATACTTAGGAAATACAACATAAGTAGGAGAGGTGGCAATGAGGTATAGTCAAGACTCACACCTCTGGGGAAGTGACCCACAAACAAGAGGATAATCACAATGCAGAGGTTCTCCACAAGGGGTAATGGGTCTGTCTGTTTCCCAGCCTGGGGGTCCTGCATTGGGAAGAAGAGACCCCAGAACATTTGGCTTTGAAGGAAACAGTGACTTTACTCTCAAAGAGTGCACACAAAATCTCACACAATCCAAGATCCAGGGCGGAAACAGGAATTTGAAAAGAGCTTGAGTCAGACCTACTTGTTGATCCTAGAAAGCCCCCCAGAGAGGCATGAGGCAATGGGGCTCATCCTAGGGCTACAGACACAACAACAGATGTTTCAGGGAATTCATTCTTTCCTAAGGACACCAGTGCTGGTAAGCACCATTCTGGAGTCCTCCCTATAGGTTATTACACTGGGACCTGGCCGTGGCTACCAGGAGGACCAACTCTGGGACCTCCCGGCCCATAACCAGAGACCCCAGGATCTTGGCCTACCAGTGAGCCAGCACTAGCTCTAGGACCTGGCCTTGCCTATCAGTGGGTTGGCAGAAGCTCCTGGGCCCAGCCTCACCCATGAGTGGGTGGGCACCAGCTCTAGGAACCCCCATCTCCAGCACTAGCCCTGGGCCCAGGCTGCCCTCCAGCAGATGACACCACATCCAGGAAGCCTAGGCCCTGCAGCCAGCCACCTCGTGACCCAGGCTGCCCACCAGCACCAGGGCTCCTTGGCGTGTGCATCCGGCCATGTCAGCACGCAGTCTCATTTATCAGTGCCTGGCAGCCTCCACACCAGGCAAGGCCAGACAACCGGCCAGGTCAGGGACCAATCACCTCTACCATCATGCCTGTACTGTTTGACTCGCCACAAGAGAAGGGCCCACGAAGCCCACATAGAGGGTCCTAGGACATGCAGCTGTAAAGGATATCTCCTACTTAAGGTCACTTCTCCAAGGTCAGAAAATGTAACCAACCTACCAAACATAGAAATAAATAACAAAATTAGGCCAAAAGAGGCAACAGAGGAATGTGCTACGAATGAAGGAACAATACAAAACTCAAGAGGAACCAAGCAAGATTGAGACAAACAATCTATCTGACAGGCAGTAAAGGGTAACATCATAAAGATGCTCAAGAAAACTTGAGAGAAAAATGGATGAACACAATGAGAAGTTTAACAGAGAGTTGGAAATTATAAAGAAGAACAAAATAGAGCTGAAGAATATAATAACTGAAATAAAAAAATACTCTAGAAGGAATCCACACTCTAGAAGGAATGCCACAGAGGAATGGATCAACAAACTAAAAGAGTGAATAGCAGAAATCGTGCAAGCTGAACAAAATGGGGGAAAATGAGTTCAGTTTGAGAGACCTCTGAGACATATCAAATGTCCTAACATTCACATTATAGGGGTACCAGAAAGCGAAGACAGAAAGAAAGGGGCAGAGAACACACTTGAAGACATAACAGCTGAAAACTTCTGTAATCTGATAAAAGAAATAGATGTCTAGGTTCAAAATGCACAATCAATCCCAAATAAGATCAACCCAAAGAAGTCAATTCAAAGACAAACTGTAATTAAAATGGCAAAAATTAAATAAGAAGAGAGAATATTAAACACAGAATGGGAAAAGCCACTTGTTATCTACAAGAGAACTCCCAAAATGTTAACAGCTGACTTCTCAGCAGAAACTCTATAGGCAAGAAGGGAGTGGCATGATATGTTTAAAGTGGTGAAAGGGGAATACCCACAACCAAGAATACTCCACCTGGCATACCTATCATTCAAATTTGAAGGAGAGATCAAGAGTTTTATAGACAAGCAAAAGCCGAGTTCAGCACCATGAAACTGGCTCTGCAAGAAAGGGACTTATCTAAGCAGAAAAGGCCACAACTGGAAATATGAAAATTACAAAAGAAAAAAATCTCACTGGTAAAGGCATATATACAGTAAAGGCAGAAGATCAGTCACTTTATAAAGTTAGCTGGAAGGTTAAGACAAAAGTTTTGAAACATCTATATCCACAATAAGCAGGTAAGAGACACATGAAGCAAAACGATGTAAAATACGAGGTAAAAACACTAAGTGTGGGGGGTGGTGGTGGGGAATAAAAATGCAGGGTTGTTAAAATGAGTTTGACTTAAAAGAAAAGCAACAACAACAAAAGAGATAAGCAGCTTAAAATAATTATGTGTGTGTATATACATATACAACTTCACGGTAAGCACAAATTAAAATCTATAATAGATGCTCTGTGCTTAGTCGCTCAGTCGTGTCTGACTTTGTGACCCCGTGGACTGCAGCATGCCAGGTTCCTCTGTCAATAGGGATTCTCCAAGTAAGAATACTGGAGTGGGTTGCCATGCCCTCCTCCTATAACAGATGCACACACAAAACAGAAAAGAATCTGAACATAATGTTAAGCAGTCATCAAATCACAAGAGAACAAAAGAAAAAAGGAACCAAAAAGAACTACAAAAAAGACCACAACCCCCAAAACAATTACCACAATGGCAAAAAGTATATACATCAATAATTACTTTAAATGTAAATGGGCTAAATACTCCAATCAAAAGACATGGAACACTGAATGGCTAAAAAAACAAGATACACACACACACACACACACACACACATATAAACTGCCTATAAGAGACTTCAGATCTAAAGACAATCACAGAGAGAAGTGAGGGAATGGGGAAAGGTATTCCATGGAAGTGAAAATGAAAAGATAGCAGGGATAGTGATATTTATATCAGAAAAAAATAGACCTTAAAACAAAGACTGTAAGAAGAGACAAAAAAGCATGTTAGATATGATCAAGGGATCAATCCAAGATGAACTTATAAAAATTGTAAAAATATCGCACCCAAAATAGAAGAACCTGTTCATGAGGCAAATATTAACAGACATAAAGGGAGAAAATGACAGTAAAACAATAGTAGGGGACTTTAACACTCCCACTTATATCAATGGACAGATCATAATGACAGAATATCACTAAGGAAACACTTGCCTAAAACACACATTAATAACCAAATGTACTTAGCATTTGGTCACTAACAGAACGCTGGGTGGTACAGAACACTCCACCCAAGAGCAGCAGAATATGCATTCATTTCATGTGCACATGGGCCAGTCTCCAGGCTGTATCATATGCTAGCCACAAAACAAGCATTGGCAAATTTAAGAAAACTGAAACCACAGTAAGCATCTTTTCTGACCACAAACACTGAGACTAGAAATCAATTACCAGAAAAAACTGCAAAAACACAACACACACACACACACACACACACACACACACTAACACGTGGAGGCTAAACAATAAGCCACCAAACCACCAAAATGGATCACTGAAGAAATCAAAGAGGAATTTTAAAATATCTTGGAGACAAAGGAAAACAGAAACGTAACAGTCCAAAATCTACAGGATGAGAAAAGCAGTTTTTTTTTAACTTTTAAAAAAAATTTTTATTTTTACTTTATTTTACTTTACAATACTGTATTGATTTTGCCATACATTGACATGAATCCACCATGGGTGTACATGAGTTCCCAATCCTGAACCCACCTCCCACCTCCTACCCCATATCATCTCTCTGGATCATCCCCGTGTACCAGCCCTAAGCATCCCGTATCCTGTATTGAACATAGACTGGTGGTTCTATACCAAAAGCAGTTCTAAGAAGGACATTTATAGCAATACCAGCCTACCTCAGAAGAACAAGAAAAATCTCAAACACACCATCTTAACCTCACACCTAACTAGAAAAACACAAACAAAACCCAAAGTTAGCAGAAGACAAGAAATAAATGAAAGACAAAACAGCCCAAACGAAAAACAGAAAAGATCAATGCAACTAAGAGCTGGTTCTTTGAGAAGATAAACAAAACTGATAAACTTTCATCCAGTCTCATAAAGAAAAAAAAAAGAGAGGAGACCTAAATCAATAAAATCAAACAAAAAAGGAGAAATTATGATCAACATCACAAATATAAAAAGGATCATATGAAACGACTATGAAGAATTACATGCCAATAAAATGAACAACCTAGAAGAAATATATGTACAAACTCTTAGAAATACACCATCTCCCAAGAAGGAATATAGAAGAAAAAGAAAGTATGCAGATTGATTACCCGGAAAGAAAATAAATCAGCAATAATAAAACTCCCAACAATAAAAGTCTAGGGCCAGTTTCACAGGTGAACTGTACCAAACATTTAAAGAAGAGTTAATACCTACTCTCCTGAAACTGTTCTAAAAATACTGCAAAGTATACTGTATTGATGTTTTTCTTTCTGGCTTACTTCACTCTGTATAATCGGCTCCAGCGTCATCCACCTCATTAAAACTGATTCAAATGTATTCTTTTTAATAGCTGAGTAATACTCCATTGTGTATATGTACCACAGCTTGAAATGAATTGCCAGTCCAGGTTTGATGCAGGATGCAGGATGCTAGGGACTGATGCACGGGGATAATCCAGAGAGAGGGTGTGGGGCGGGAGGGTGGAGGAGGGGGTCGGGATTGGGAGTTCATGTACACTCATGGCTAATTCATGTCAATGTGTAACAAAACGAATACAGTATTGTAAAGCAAAACAAACTAAAAAATAAAAATTAATTAAAAAAAAATAAAATAAAATAAAATAAGGCATTAAAAAAAATAATAATAAATAAAAATACTGCAAAGGAAGGATTACTTCTGAACTCATTTTACCAGGTCAGAATCACCTCAACACCAAAACTAGATGAACGTCACACACACACACACTCTACAGGCCAACATCACTCATGATCACAGATGTAAAACTCAACAAAATATTACCAAACTGAATTTAACAATACATTAAAAAGGACCATACCATGATTAAGTGGAATTTATTCCAGAGATATAAGGCTGGTTCAGTATCACAAATCAATGAAATACACCACATTAACAAACTGAAGAATAAAAATCGTGATCTTCTCAACAGATGCAGAAAAACCTACTGACAAAATTCAACATCCATTCATGGTAAAAACTCAACAGAGTGGGTACAAAGGGAACATAACTAAACATCACAAAAGCTACATTTGATAAGCCCACAGCTAACCTTATACTCAATGGTGAAAAGCTGAAAGCCTTTCTTGTAAGATCAAGAATAAGGCAAGGATGCCCACTCTCACTACTTTTATTCAACACAGTATTGAAAAAGTCTACCCACAGCAATCAGATAAGGGAAAAAAAAATAAAAGAAATCCAAACTGGAAAGGAAAAAGTAAAACCATCACTGTTTGCAGATGACATGATACTATATACAGGCAATCCTAGAAATGCCATCAAAAAACCACTAGAGCTCCATCAATGAATTTGGTAAAGTTGCAGGATACAAAATTAATACAAATAAGTTTGATGCATTTCTATACACTAACAACAAGCTATCAGAAAGAAATAAAGAAAACAATCCCATACCTAGGAATAAACCTAAGGAGGTAAAAGACCTGTACTCAGAAAATGATAAAGAAACTGAAAGAAACTGAAGACAACACAAATCGATGGCAAGATATACTGTGCTCATGAATGAGAAAAATCAGTATTGTTAAAATGACCATACTACGCAAGGCAATCCACAGATTTGATGAAATTCCTATCAAAATACCAACAACATTTTTCACAGAACTAGGACAACTACTTCTAAAAATCTGTACGGAAACACAAAAAACCCTGAATAGCCAAAACAGTCTAAAGAAAGAACAAAATTGGAGGTATCATACTCCCTATTCAAACTATACTACAGAGATGCAGTAACCAAAACATTACAGTATCGGCACAAAACACACACACAGATCAATGGAACAGAACAGACAGCCCAGAAATGAACTCACATTTATATGGTCAATTAAACTACCACAAGGAGGCTAGAATATAGAAAGGGGAAAAGACAGTCTCTTCAGTGAATAGTGGGGAAACTGGACAGCTGCATGCAAAAGAATCAACCTGGACTGCTTTCTTACACTATATACAAAAATCAAAATGGACTAAAGATTTAAATGTTAGACCTGAAACTATAAAATTAGAAGAAAATATATGCAGCCTGCTCTTTGACACAGGTCTTAGTAATATTTTTGGACATGTCTCCTTAGGCAAGAGCAACAGGAGCAAAAGTAAACAAGAGGGGTTAACATCAAGCAAAAAAGCTTTCGCACAACAAAGGGAACTTTCAACAAAATAAAAATTCGCCTATGGAATGAGAGAAGATACTTGCAAATGATTTATCTGATTAGGGGTTAATATCCAAAATATACAAAGAATTCATACAATTCAACATTAAAAAACAACCCAGGGACTGCCCTGACAGTCCAGTGGTTCCAATGCAGGGGGCACAGGTTTGATTTCTGGTTGAGAAATAAGATACTACATGTCACACAGCATGGCAAAAAGATAAAGCAACAACAAAATAACCCAAGAAAAACATGGACAGAGGACCTGAATATATGTTTTTTTTCCAAAGAACATGTGTAGTGGCCAGTAGACACATGAAAAGATACTCAACACTCCTTATCAGGAGGGAAATGGAAATCAAAGCCACAATGAGATATCACCACTCATTTGTCCAGAATGGCTATTATCAGAAAAACAATAAACAATAAGTGTTGGTGAGGATGTGGAAAAAAAGGAACTCAAGGACTGTACACTGATAGTGGGAATGTAAGCTGGTGTTGCCACTGCAGAAAATAGCATGGAGTTCTTCAAAAAATTAAAAACAGAACTACCATATGATCCAACAATTCCATTCCTGTGTATTTACCCAAAGAAAATGAAAACATTAATTGAAAAAGATATAGGAACTCCTATGGTCATTGCAGCATTATTCACATAACTAAGACATAGAAGCAACTTAAGTGCCTGTAAAAAAATGACTGTATAAAGAAGGTATAGTACACGCACACACAGGAATATTATTCAGTCATAAAAAAATAAAACACTGCCATTTGTGGCAATATGGATGAACTTACAGGGTATTACGCACAGTGAAATGAATCAGAGAAACACAAATACTATATGATTTCATTACATGTGGAATCTAAAAAACAAAACAAATGAACAAAACACAGCAAAAGAGAAACACAGTCACAGAGAACAGTCAGGTGGTTGTCAGGGGGTAAATGGTGGGGGATAAGAGAAACAGTAGATAAGGGAGACTAAGAGGTACCAACTCCCCATTACAAAATGAATGAGTCACAGGTGTGGAACGTAAAGGTAGGGAATAGAGTCAATAATTATGTAACATTTTGTATGGTGGCAAATGGTTAGTGCACTTTGTACAGTGATCACTCTGAAAGATACGGAAATACTGAATTACTATATTGTTCACCAGGAGCTAACCTAGTGGTGTAGGTCAATTATACTTCAAAAAAAACTCATAGAAAAAGAGACCAGATCTGTGATTAACAGGGGTCAGGGTAGGGGAAGAGGCACTGGATGAAGGCAGTCTAAAGGTACAAACTTCGACTTGTAAGACAAATAAGAACCAGGGATGTAATGTGCAACATGATAAATATAATTAGCACTGCTCTATGTTATACATGGAACTTAAGAGAGTAATTCCTAAGAGTTCTCATCAAGAGGAAAACATTTTTTTCTATTTCTCTCATTTTGTATCTATATGGGATGATGGATGTTTACTAAACTTATTGTGGTTATACATTTCATGAAGTGTGTAATTCAAATCATGCTGAACAGCTTAAACTTATACTGTGAATTTATTTTTTACAGTGGTATCAGTTAGTGATTTTGAAACTATGTGAATTTAAGAATTAAATATATAAGAAAACATACTGTAGATGATGGGAGGAGAGTCTCACTGTTGGAGAATGGTGTAACAATATGGAAATGGGGGCTCTCTGGTGGTGCAGTGGATAGGAAACTGTCTGCCAACGCAGGGGGCACAGGTTCGACCCTGGCCTGGGAAGATCCTACATGCTGTGGGGTGGCTGGGCCCACATACCACAGCTACTGAGCCTGCATGGTTTGGAGCCCATGCATCACAACTACTAAAGCCCATGCACCTACAGCCTGTGCTCTGCAACAGAGAAGCCACCTCAGTGAGAAGCCTGCAACTAGGGAGTAGCCCCCATTCGCCACAACCATAAGAGAAAGCCCTCACCGCAGCAAAGACCCAGCAAAGCCAAAAATAAACTAAATTTTTAAAAGTTCTTTAAAAAAGGAAAGGGGGAAGACTAAACTGAACCTGTGATACTGGTGGGAATGAGGACAGCCGTTGGATGCCTAATTTTTAATATATACAGTGACAGACAAGGTGGGACTTAGGTTGGCGCAAATATAACTGTGGCTTCGGACCATGAATTTTAAATCATTATAACTAGGTTTAAACACATCTTTATTAATCAAAATAGGAACCATTACAGTCAACACATTTTTGCCAATGAGAAATAAGTTTGCTTATTCTTGTAGTGTGAAAATCCATGTTTTGGGATTCGACAAACTCTTAAAAAGCATTTTCTGCCTTCTGTTGGTTGTGGAACAAGTTCCCTGCAAAAAGTTGTTGAGATGCTTGAAGAAGTGGTGGTTGGTTGGTGAGAAATCAGGTGAATCTGGCGGATGAGGCAAAGCTTCGTAGTCCAATTTGTTCAACTTCTGCGATGTGTAGTGGTGAAATGTGTGATCTGGCATTGTGGAGAATTGGGTCCTTTCTGTTGACCAATGCCAGTTGCAGGCATTGCAGTTCCTGGCACATCTCATGGATTTGCTGAGCATACTTCTCAAATGTAATGGTTTCCCCAGGATTCAGAAAGCTGTAGTGGATAAGACAGGCAGCAGACCACCAAGCAGTGACCATGACCGTTTTTGGTGCCAGTCTGGCTGTAGGAAGTGCTTTGGAGCATCAGCTTAGTCCAACCACTGAGCTGGTCATCGCGATTGTTGTGTAAAATCCACTTTTTGTTGCATATCACAATATGATCAAGAAATGGTTTGCTGTTGTTGAAGAGAATAACAGAAGACCACACTTCAAAATGATTCTTCTAAACTGCAGTCATCTCATGAGGCACTCACTTATCCAGCTTTCTCACCTTTCCAACTTGCTTCAAGTGCCAAACGACCATAGAATGGGCGACACTGAGTTCTTTGGCAACTTCCCATGTAGTTGTAAGAGGATCACCTTCAATGATCCTCTCAACTGGTCACTATCAACTTCTGATGGCAGGCCACTGTGCTCCTCCATCTTCAAGGTTCTGGTCTCCTTTACAAAACTTCTAGAACACCACTGAACTGTATATTCATTACAGTTCCTGGGGCAAATGCATTGTTGATGTTTCAAGTTGTCTCCGCCGCTTTACGACCCATTTTGAACTCAAATAAGAAAATTTCTCGAAACTGCTTTTTGCCTAACATCATTTCCCTAGTCTAAAATAAATATAAAATAAGCAGTAAGTAATAAGTCAATAATAAAAAAATAAAGCGAGAAATGTGTATTAAAATGATGCATAATATAACCACATACTTAAAAATGTACTCAGGTATTAAATGGCAATTTCAACAATGCAAAAACCATAATTACTTTTGTACCAGCTTAATATTAATTACAAAATTACAAAGAGAAAGCTGAGAAGACAGCATCATTGCTGTGATCTTCCTGCCAAAGGGAAACAACCTGGTCTAATCATGAGGAGACAAGAGATGAACCCAGATGGAGTGTCATTCCACAAAATAATTGACATGTATTCTTCAAAAACTTTATAAAAGACAAAAAAAGAAAAAGTACAAAGCTACAGAAAAGATTCCATTTTAAAGCAGACTAAGAGACCAGACAACTAAATGCAACATGTGATCCTGGACTGTATTGTGAAAAAGGGAAAATTCACTTTATTTCTTTTGCTACAAAGGATACCATTGGAATGACTGGCTTGATGTGAAGAAGGTCTGGGATTGGTCAATAGTGCTGTATCAATGTTAATTTCTGATTTAAATAATTGTACTTCATTTAAATGAGAATATCTTTACTTTTAGGAAACACATACTTAAGTGTTTAGAGGTAAAAAAGCAACACATCTGCAACCTACTCTCACATGTTCAGGGAAACACATTACGCATAGATATGGAAAGAGAATGAAAAAGCAAGTTTAATTAAGACATTAACATTTGAGGAATCTGGATGGAGGGTATAAAGGATTTGTATTATTTTTTGTAACTTTAAGTCAGAAATTATTTCAAAATAAAGTTTAAAAACAGCCCACTGTACATATTAAGGCTGTGCATTTCAGTGTATGCAACACAAAACATGACTCAACTTTAAAAAATTTTAATACAAAAATTTTTCAAATAGATAAAATGCTGTGAATACTGTCAAACACTGCCAATAAAAGTATAAATTGGTATCATGTTTCTAGAGAGTCCCTGGAAATATGTTAAAGAAGCCAGAAAGAGATCTAAATTCTTTGGCCCTGTAATTCAATATTTATGACTTTATTCTAAAGAAATATTCTGGAATAAATATAGAAGTAAAATGACTTATGTGCAATGCTATTCATCTTACCATTAACTATAGCAGCAAAGGCCAGGACATGATCTTCAAAGTTAATCACTAAGGAGTGATTAAGTTATGGCAAATATATAATGATATATTGTACAGCCACTGAAATAATGGCTTCAAAATAAAAAAAATAATTACTGGATGTTTACAGTGAGCCAACACTGAGTCGGACACAACACAGAATCAGACACAACTGAGCAACGAACACTAACACACACTACAGTGAGCCAAAGAAGTAAAAATGTTGATTTCATTTCCGAGAAATATTTAATAACATGGAAGAATGTATACTATGAAGATGAGGGGAGAAAAGGGGGCCATAAAAATGGACACTCAGTATGGTCTCCATTTTGTTTTCCTAAAAATTCTATGAATGAAAAAAAAAATTTAGGAGAAAATACTGAGCGATAGGACTTACTAATTTTATTAATACATGCTATGCTTTTTATCCTCCCAAATTTCAAAAGTGGTCTAAAATGATTATGCATTATATTTATGATTGAAAAAACCAAGCCTTATTAATAAAATATCTTCTATATTAAAATATCTTGAATTGGCTATCCAAGTTGCTTCCTCATATTAGCAGTTTGTATGTAATTCACTTAAATTTTAAGGTACTGTAATTCTAGATAAGCAAATAGAGACTTCTATAAAAAGAAGCATGACAGCCATTGAAAAAATACTTATTACAGTTATCAAGAATTTCTACAGATTCTAAATGGGAAAGAAATGAGTGTTTTATTTCATCAGACCTGTCAGCAAATCATTGTATTCTGACTCTTTGCAAAACAGGTACTCCTTACCTTAT
Organism: Aepyceros melampus; assembly: GCA_006408695.1. Lineage (NCBI taxonomy): Eukaryota > Metazoa > Chordata > Mammalia > Artiodactyla > Bovidae > Aepyceros > Aepyceros melampus. The sequence continues at coordinate 71,131 of SJXQ01002761.1, forward strand.
ATAATTCTGATATTGTTCTAGGAAATGACTCATATATTAAACACTATCGTCATTCTCTATGATTTTGGCAAATAAATTATGCCTGATATTTCTTTAAAAACATTAAAAATGAATCCACTTGAAAAGAATTAACAAGATTTTTTAAAAATGCTTCCATTATACATTATGGAGAATTGTACCAAACAAAGCTAGTGGAGGTGATGGAATTCCAGTTGAGCTATTTCAAATCCTGAAAGATGATGCTGTGAAAAGTGCTGCACTCCATATGCCAGCAAATTTGGAAAACTCAGCACTGGCCACAGGACAGGAAAAGGTAAGTTTTCATTCCAATCCCAAAGTAAGGCAATGCCAAAGAATGTGCAAATTACCGCACAATTGCACTCATCTCACACGCTAGTAAAGTAATGCTCAAAATTCTCCAAGCCATGCTTCAGCAACACATGAACCGTGAAATTCCAGATGTTCAAGCTGGTTTTAGAAAAGGCAGAGGAACCAGAGATCAAATTGCCAACATCTGGTGGATCATCGAAAAAGCAAGAGAGTTCCAGAAAAACATCTATTTCTGCTTTATTGACTATGCCAAAGCCTTTGACTGTGTGGATCACAATAAACTGTGGAAAATTCTGAAAGGGATGGGGATATCAGACCACCTGACCTGCCTCTTAAGAAACCTGTATGCAGGTCAGGAAGCAACAGTTAGAACTGGACATGGAACAACAGACTGGTTCCAAATAGGAAAAGGAGTCTGTCAAGGCTGTATATTGTCACCCTGCTTATTTAACTTATATGCAGAGTACATCATGAGAAACGCTGGACTGGAAGAAACACAAGCTGGAATCAAGATTGCCAGGAGAAATATCAATAACCTCAGATATGCAGATGACACCACCCTTATGGCAGCAAGTGAAGAGGAACTAAAAAGCCTCTTGCTGAAAGTGAAAGAGGAGAGTAACAAAGTTGGCTTAAAGCTCAACATTCAGAAAACGAAGATCATGGCATCTGGTCCCATCCTTCATGGGAAATAGATGGAGAAACAGTGTCAGACTTTATTTTTGGGGGCTCCCAAATCACTGCAGATGGTGATTGCAGCCATGAAATTAAAAGACGCTTACTCCTTGGAAGAAAAGTTATAAGCAACCTAGACAGCATATTCAAAAGCAGAGACATTACTTTGCCGACTAAGGTCCGTCTAGTCAAGGCTATGGTTTTTCCAGTAGTCATGTATGGATGTGAGAGTTGGACTGTGAAGAAGGCTGAGCACCGAAGAACTGATGTCTTTGAACTGTGGTGATGGAGAAGACTCTTGAGAGTCCCTTGGACTGCAAGGAGATCCAACCAGTCCATTCTGAAGGACATCAGCCCTGGGATTTCTTTGGAAGGACTGATGCTAAAGCTGCAACTCCAGTACTTTGGCCACCTCATGCGAAAAGCTGACTCACTGGAAAATACTTTGATGCTGGGAGGGATTGGGGGCAGGAGAAGAAGGGGACGACAGAGGATGAGACGGCTGGATGGCATCACTGACTCAATGGACGTGAGTCTGAGTGAACTCCGGGAGTTGGTGATGGAGAGGAAGGCCTGGCGTGCTGTGATTCATGGAGTCGCAAAGAGTCGGACACGACTGAGCGACTGAACTGAACTGAATGTCTGAGGGGCAGATGACACACCTATCACCAACCCCATAGCCACAATTCAATAAAGCAGTCTAGTAATGCTAATTAGAGGAAAAATATCTTAATGAGAAGGCTAGAATATAAGAACAAGCATCACAGAATTTTGAGCTACAAAATTAACTTACAACAAGAGAACTTTTACCATTTCACAAATTACAACTCTCTTGTTTACAGTGTAAACATATTTTGACGAGCTGCTCAAAGAGAGAAGATTACATTTTAGGCATACTGTATTTGCTGTTGTTGTTCAGTCTCTAAGTCATGTCTGACTCTGTGACCCCACAGACTATAGCATGTCAAGCTCCCCTGTCCTTCACTAGCTCCCGGGGTTTGCTCGAATTCATGTCTATTGAGTAGGTATGCTATCTAAGCATCTCATCCTCTGCTGCCCCCTTCTCCTTTTGCCTTCGATCTTTCCCAACATCAAAGTCTTTTCCAATGAGTTGGCTCTTCCCATCAGGTGGTCCAAGTATTGGAGCTTCATCTTCAGCATCAGTCCTTCCAATGAATATTCAGGGTTGATTTCCTTTAGGATTGACTGGTTTGATCTCCCTGCAGCCCAAAGGACTCTCAAGAGTCTTTGCCAGCACCACAATTCGAAAGCATCAATTCTTTGGTGTTCAGCCTTCTTTATGGTCCAACTCTCATATCACATGACTACTGGAAAAACCATAGCTTTAACTATATGGACCTTTGCTGGCAAAGTGACATCTCTGCTTTTCAATACACTGTCTTGGTTGGTCATAGCTTTTCTTCCAAGGAGCAAGAGTCTTTTAGTTTTCTGGCTGTAGTCACCATCCACAGTGATTTTGGAGCCCAAGAAAATAAAATGTCACTATTTCCACTTTTCCCCCATCTGTTTGCCATGAAGCAATGGGACTAGATGCATGATCTTCGTTTTTGAATGTTGGATTATAAGCCAGTTTTTCCACTCTCCTCTTTGACCTTCAACACGAGGCTTTTTATTTTCTCTTCACTTTCTGTCATTAGGGTGGTATTATCTGCATATCTGAAGTTGTTGATATTTTTCCCAGAAATCTTGATCCTAGTTTGAGATTCATCCAGTCTGGCATTTCTCATGATGTACTCTACATATAGGTGCCCAATATGCTACTTGGAAAAGTGGAGAGCAATTACTAATAGCTCCAGAAAGAATGAAGAGGCTGGGCCAAAGCAGAAAGGACACTCAGCTGTGGACGTGTCTGGTGGTGAAAGTAGTCTTATGCTGTAAAGAACAATAAATATTGCATAGAAACCCGGCAAGTTAGGTCCATGAGTCAAGTTAAATTAGAGGTGGTCAGCAGGAGATGGCAAGAGTGAACACCAACATCTTAGGAATCAGTAATGGATGGGAAGGGGTGAATTTAATTCAGATGACCATATATCTACTACTGTGGGCAAGAATCCCTTAGGAGAAATGGAGTGGCCCTTATATTCAACAAGAGAGTCCAAAATGCAACACCTGGGTGCCATCTCAAAAACAACAGAAGGATCTCGGTTCGTTTCCAAGGCAAACCAGTCAACATCACAGTAATTCAAGTCTATACCCCAACCACTAATGCTGAAGCAGCTGAAGTTGACCAGTTCTATGAAGACCTACAAGACCTTCTACAACTAACACCAAAAGAAGATGTACTTTTCATCATACAGGGCATAATATATAAATAAGACTCAATCTCACTTTAACTCCTTTATTCCTGTAAACAGAAACAATTAATAATTATTACAGACATTTATTGAGGACTGACTATATGTAAGACACTATGGGGCTTCTTCCTTCCTTGGTGGCTCAGTGGTAAAGAATCGTCTTGCCAATGCAGGAAACATGGGTTTGATCCTTCATCTGGGAAGATCCTACATCCCACAGAGTAACTAAGCCCATGTGCCACAACTACTGAATCTGTGCTCTAAAGCCCTGGAACTGCAACTACTGAGCTCATGTGCTGCAACTACTGAAGCCTGCACACCCTAAAGCCTGTGCTCCACAACCAGAGAAGTCACTGCAATGAGAAGCCGATGCACAGCAGCTAGACAGTAGCCCCTGCTCTCCACAAGCAGAGAAAAGAATGAAGCAACAAAGACCCAGCACAACCAAAAATAAATGAATAAAATTTTATTTCAGAAAGACATAATGCTAAGAACTCCATTTCATTTCATTCCCTCAAACCACCATAACAGATAATGATATTTATGTTACTTCTATCCCAACTTATAGATGAAGAAACCAAAACAGTGGTAAGGTAACTGGCGGGGATTCTTAAACTCAGAGCTGTCTGCATCCAAATTCCCTGGTCTCAGCCAGGATACATCTGAAGACTTTACATGCTGCTGCTGCTGCTGCTGCTAAGTTGCTTCAGTTGTGTCCAACTCTGTGCGACCCCAGAGATGGCAGCCCACCAGGCTCCCCGTCCCTGGGATTCTCCACGCAAAAACACTGGAGTGGGTTGCCATTTCCTTCTCCAATGCATGAAAGTGAAAAGTCAAAGTGAAATCGTTCAGTCGTGTCCGACTCTGCGATCCCATGGACTGCAGCCTACGAGGCTCCTCCATCCATGGGATTTTCCAGGCAAGAGTACTGGAATGGGGTGCCACTGCCTTCTCTGAAGACTTTACATGACCTAGCTAATTAAGGAATACATTAACAAATGGAGTTAAAATGTATTTTAATCATTTTAAATGTCTAAAAGTGAGAATCTGGTTAACTTAACTATATCTGATACACTTATTTGACAGGATATGCAATGATTAAACTGGTGTTTATAAAATAAAATATTAAAAATTATCAAAAAAAGTATGAAAACAAACAAACCCAAGAAACAAATTTATATAAATGACACCACATTTTAAGACCAAACCAGCCAACACAGAAAAGATTAACGAGATAATAAAAAATTTAACTGTGCTACCTGAGTACATTTGAGTATTTAACAGTGGTATCTGAGTGGGAATACATATTAACTTGTTTCTCCTCTTCTTTCTCACCAATTTGCCATAGTATATACCACTGCCATTTTTATAATGAATCAGTTCAGTTTAGTTCAGTCACTCAGTTGTGTCCGACTCTCTGTGACCCCATGAATTACAGCACACCAGGCCTCCCTGTCCATCACCAATTCCCGGAGTTCACTCAAACTCATGTCCACTGAGTCGGTGATGCCATCCAGCCATGTCATCCTCTGTCGTCCCCTTCTCCTCCTGCCCCCAATCCCTCCTAGCACCAGAGTCTTTTCCAATGAGTCAACTCTTCGCATGAGGTGGCCAAAGTATTGGAGTTTCAGCTTTAGCATCAGTCCTTCCAAAGAACACTCAGGACTGATCTTTAGAATGGACTGGTTGGATCTCCTTACAGTCCAAGGGACTCTCAAGAGTCTTCTCCAACACCACAGTTCAAAAGCATCAATTCTTCGGTGCTCAGCTTTCTTCACCATACATGACTCTCACATCCATACATGACTACTGGAAAAACCATAGCCTTGACTAGACAGAACTTTGTGGGCAAAGTAATGTCTCTGCTTTTGAATATGCTGTCTAGGTTGGTCATAACTTTTCTTCCAAGGAGTAAGCATCTTTTAATTTCATGGCTGCAATCACCATCTGCAGTGATTTTGGAGCCCCAAAAAATAAACTCTGACACTGTTTCCACTGTTTGCCCATCTATTTCCCATGAAGTGATGGGACCAGATGCCATGATCTTCGTTTTCTGAATGTTGAGCTTTAAGCCAACTTTGTCACTCTCCTCTTTC
>SJXQ01002761.1:76680-103098 GCA_006408695.1 Aepyceros melampus
TTTCCACTGTTTCCCCATCTATTTCCCATGAAGTGATGGGACTGGATGCCATGATCTTTGTTTTATGAATGTTGAGCTTTAAGCCAACTTTTTCACTCTCCTCTTTCACTTTCATCAAGAGACTTTTTAGTTCTTCTTCACTTTCTGCTATAAGGGTGGTGTCATCTGCATATCTGAGGTTATTGATATTTCTCCTGGCAATCTTGATTCCAGCTTGTGCTTCTTCCAGCCCAGTGTTTCTCATGATGTACTCTGCATATAAGTTAAATAAGCAGGGTGACAATATACAGCCTTGACGTACTCCTTTTCCTATTTGGAACCAGTCTGTTGTTCCATGTCCAGTTCTAACTGTTGCTTCCTGACCTGCATATAGATTTCTCAAGATATATATATATAATTGAATCACTTTCCTGAACACCTGAAACTAATATTGTAAGTCAACTACACTTCAATTTTAAAAAAGGTTTTTTTATACTTTGTGAGAGCAATTTAAATTAATACTCCTTTAAAAGTGAGATTTTATGTCACATACCATAAAACAGTCCTGCTAAAATATACAGTTAAGTGGATTTTATTATATTTAGAAAGTTGTGTAGGCATGACCACTGATTCTATAACCAAGAATTGCAGCAGTTTTCCAATTCCTATGGAACATGTTGCTTCTCTTTAGGGTCCTCAGGATGAAGCTTCAGAGAGTGGAGTGAATTCAGGTCCGTGTGATAGCACCTGGGTTGTAGACTACCAAAAGCAGTAAGGAAATCTGAAAAGCACAATAGCATCAACCAGACAGGCTTCCCAGTTGGCTCAGTGATACGGAATCTGCCTACCAATACAAGAGATGTGGGTTCAATCCCTGGGTCATGAAGATCCTTGAGAAGGCAATGGCGACCCACTCCAGCATTCCTGCCTGGGAAATCTCCTGGACAGAGGAGCCTGGCAGGCTATCATCCATGGGGTCTCAAAGAATTGAACACAACTTAGCAAATGAACACCAACCAACCAGATAAAAGCTTGAGCTTTACAGTCAACCCTCTGTAGTTATGGGTTTCACATCTAGGGATTCAATCAACTCCATGTCTGCCTTATTTGCAGAACCATTCAGAAAGTTCCAAAAAGGAGAAGTTGAATTTGCTGCATTTGGGCACAGGTTTATACAGCATTTACGTGTTTACTACTATTGACATAGCATTTCCCTGCATTAAGCATTATAAATAATCTAGAGATGATTCAAAGTCTATGGAAGGATGTGTGTGGATTACATCCAGATACAGCACCATTTTATAGAAGGGACTTGAGCATGCTGGATTTTGGTCTGTGTAGGAATCCCTGAGCTAAGCCCCTGTGGATGCCAAGAGATGAACAACTGTACTTTGCATACTAATCCATGAGCATGGATATTCCAGATGAATATAGGAATTGGCATGATTTTCACTCCTCTTTGGGTATATATTCAAAGATTTAGAGAAATATGCCAATCTTTTAAACCTCACAGAAGCAAGAGTAAAAATGAAGTAAAAATGAAGAGACCTCAAACTTCTTTTTTCCCCAGATGTTTCTTATTAGCTACATCTTATCAGTCAGGCAAGAAAGCTGCCAAGAATCAAGGGCTCATTGGGAGGAAATGTCCTGAAGCACAAGTTTGGGGCTTCAGCATGAAGGAGACCAGTTGTCTCTCTGTGCTCCCTGCACCCCTCACCTCCTTCTGGATGCAGGATGTCTCCTTCTCTGAGTTAAGATCTGTGACCCTGCCAAGTTTCATCTGATCAAATTCTGTCAGCTTTGATCCTGCATAATTGTTTGGGGATCTTGTCTCTGAATCCAGATGACGAATCCTGCAAACACAGTTGGAACATCTGAGCCTTTCCTGGTCCTGCTGGAGGCCAATCAGCCAGATACTGTCCAATATGTTTACCTGGGAAACAGACAGAAGGAGATTCATTTTGATAAAACACAGAGCAAGGGAGTTTGATATTAATATAAATGAAAATAGATAGATATAAACCGCAGCAGACTTTGCTGTCTGGTCTCTGAGGCATAAGTAAGAGCAATTGCTTCAAATTGCTTGATCAACATAACAAGCTACAAGGTCACCCCCGATATTGAAGAAGGCCAGGGTTTCTGGGGACACTCGGCATCCAGATCTTTATTTCAAAAGCTGTTCTGGGTGCCTGACTGCTGCTGTGTTAGAACTATTAACACATGAGAACCGTGTATCTGGGCCCAAGTTTCTGTCATGCAGCAGAGCAAGCAACACCTGCAAACTCGCACAGAGACCCTGGGACCGGCCAAGGGCTTCCCTGGAAGCTCACCAGTAAAGAATACTCCTGCAATGCAAGAGAAGGGGATTCAATCCCTGGGTCAGGATGATACCCTGGAGAGAAAAGTGAAGGAAAGTTGCTCAGTCGTGTCTGACTCTTTGCAACCCCATGAACTGTAGCCTACCAGGCTCCTCAGTCCATGGAATTTTCCAGGCAAGAATACTGGAGTGGGTTGCCATTTCCTTTTCCAGGGGATCTTCCCAACCCAGGGATCGAACCCTGGTCTTCCACATTGTAGGCAGACACTTTACCAACTGAGCCACCAGGGAAGCCCAAAACTAAGAACTTAAAGTTATTTGTTTGGCGTCTAAGAAGCATCCTGAGTGTTCATTCGTTTGTCTACTCATTTATTTATTCACACATCCATTAAATGTTACAAAGCTATTAGTACCATATTCTCCACTCCGTGTGGTTGGTGGGGAGCAATGAGGCATGGATTTCTGTGTGGGGCAGTCATGGGCTACCTAGAGAGGAACTTCAACATAACATTTATGAAATTCAAGCTGATCCTAAAGTTCTCTTTGATTCCCTCCCCAACCCTGCACTTCTTAAAATGTTTTTTTCTCCTGTTGATTGACCTATCCACCCTGAAGAATGGAAGTATTAATATTAATTATTGACACTCTGACAAAAAATAGCAATGATAGATTAACTTTTTCCCTTCCAAATTTAAGGAACTAATATCTAATATGAAAGCTCAATTTCATTTACAAGATGAAAAAAATTTCCCCTAATTCTTAATTTTTAAATATTTTTTTAACCCACAAGGAAGGAAAATATTTGAATACAATTTGGAAAATAGACCTTTCTTAACGCCATTCTTGATCGACAAATTTCAGATGAAAACATTTCTATTTTGAACATTTAAGGATTTGAGCCCAAGCTACCCTGGACTTACATATGCAAGTGTAGCAGTGTCACTGTTATACATTTTCTTCCTAAGTGGATGTGATTAATTTTGTCATTTAAGAGAGCTCCTGAAAATCAGCGTCCTATTTAAACTTTAGCTTTATGACAGAAGAAACCTTAACTGCAATCTTATTCACATTGCCTTTCCAGGTGTCCAAGTCTGTCGTGAAGTTCTGGAATCTTCAATCATTGCTTTGAAGTACAAATGTCCTGAATAGCTCGGTTTTGTACTCCAGCTTCCTCTGAGACAGGACACTGGGAGGCGCTAACATATGACCAGATTTTAATCTATCCTTTTAAACATTTTTAATAAGGTCTCTTCTGCTGCTACACCTATTATGATAGCATTTTGAAGTTTGAATATGGTGTTGTATTTGGTCTGAATATGTGAGGAACCCAAGAGCACAATGAGGTATAATTAACATTCTCTTCTTTCAGACAACGCATCCAACCGTATGAAACATGGAGCTGAGGTCAGATGTAAGCAGTCTGAATATACAAACAACTCAGGCATATAGGCAAATGCAGGAATAATCACTAATAGATAAAATAAAGCTTGCCAAATAACATCAGGAAAAACTAAAATTTTGGAAGGACACTACAATGCCAGAGACAGACATAAAACCAGCATATGTTGTGATGTTTAATTATATGCGAGTTGCCAAGCATCGTCAGAGGATGCTGATCTTAATCCACTGCTAAAAGTAGATTTGAACATCTGTGTCTCTATTTCTGCTTTGCAAGTAAAGTGCATCTGTACCATTTTTCTAGGTTTCACATATAAGGATCATTTTACGATGTTTTTTTTTTTCTCTTTCAGAAGTATTTCACTCTGTACAGTGGTCTCTAGGTCTATCAATGTCTTTGCATATGGCACTATTTCATTCCTTTTTATGGCTGAGTAATATTCCATTGTATATATGTGCCACATTTTGTCTTCCATTCCTTTGCTGATGAACATTTAGGTTGCTTCTATATCATGGCTATTCCAAATAGTGCAATGAACACATGTATCTTTTTGAATTACGGTTTTCTCCTTGGACAGCAAGGAGATCAAACCAGTCAATTCTAAAGGAAAGCAACCTTGAACATCCACTGGAAGGACTGAGGCTGAAGCTGAAACTCCAGTACTATGGCCACCTGATGTGAAGAGCTGACTCATTGGGAAAGACCCTGATGCTGGAAAAGATTGAGGGCAGAAGGAGAAGGGGATGACAGAGGATGAGATGGCTGGATGGCTTCACTGACTCAGTGGACATGAGTTTGAGCAAACTCTGGGAGATGGTGAAGGGCAGGGAAGCCTGGCGTCCTATAGTCCATGGGGTTGCAAAGGGTCGACATGACTGAGTGACCGAACAACAACAACAAGGTATGTATCCAGGAGAGAGACTGTTGGGTCATATGGTAGTTCTACTTTTCATTTTTCGAGGAACCTCCATATTGTTCTCCATAGTGGCTTTACCAATTTACACTCCAATGAATAGTATAAGAGGGTTCCCATTTCTCTACAAACTTTCCAGCATTTATTATTTGTAGACTTTTGGATGATGGCTATTTCTGACTGTTGTGAAGTGATACATCATTGTAATTTTCGTTTGCATTTCTCTAATAATTAGTGATTATAATTATAATAATTACATATAAAATATAAAACTATCATATATGTTATATATAAAATATAAAGCTACTATATAGTTAGTGATAATAATCAATGATTATCATAACAATAATTAGTGATTCAAGCACGTTTTCATGTGTTTGTTGATCATCTGTATGTCTTCTTTGGGGAAATTTCTATTTAGGTCTTCTGCTCATATTTTCTTTTTCTTTTTCTTTAGCTTCATGAGCAGTTTATGAGGCTTCTCAGGTGGCACAATAGTAAAGAATCTTCCTGCCAATGCAGGGGAGGCAGGTTTGATCCTGGGTCAGGAAGATCTCCTGGAGAAGGAAATGGCTACCTCTCCAGTACTCTTCCCTGGAAAATTTCATGGACAGAGGAGCCTGGTGGGCTACAGTCCATGGGGTTGCAAAGAATTAGAAATAACTGAGAGTGTGTACACACACACACACACACACACATGCAAGTTGTTTGTATATTTTGGAGATTAATCCCTTGTCGATTGCTTCACTTGCAAATATTTTCTCCCATGCTGAGGATTGTGTTCTTGTTTTGCTTATGGTTTCCTTTGCTGTGCTGAAGCTTCTAATTAGGTGCTTTTATTTATTTTTGTTTTCATTTTCATTATTCTAGGAGATGGCAAAGCAGAAATAGAAACACAGATGTAGAGAAGAAACTTATGGATACCAAGGAGTAAGCAGAGTGGTTGGATGAGTTGGAAGACTGGGACCAACATATACATACTACTGCCCCTGATGCTGGGAAAGATTGAAAGCAGGAGGTGAAGGGGACAACTGAGGATGAGATGGTTGGACGGCATCACCGACTCAATGGGCATGAGTGTGAGTAAACTCAGGGAGCTGGTGATGGACAGGGAAGCCTGGCATGCTGCAGTCCATAGGGTCACAAAGTGTCAGACACGACTGAATGACTGAACTGAACTGAGGGCTGATTCACTTTGCTGTACAGCAGGAACTAACACAACGTTGTAAAGCACTTATATGCCAATAAAAAATTAATTAAAAACACTTTTTAAAGTAGATTTCACCAAACCCTCAAAACAAACAGAAACTGAAGAGTGGGATATATTAATTACCTTGTTCATAGTAATGATTGTAATCATTTCAATGTATATTTAAAATCATCATGGTGTAGGCCTTAAGTATGTTTAACTTTTCTTAAATTTCTTATTACAAATTATTAAAAAGTAACCACAATTCATAGTCTCTTTGGCATCTCAAGTGATTTAAGGTGTTTGTGCTGGAACTAAGTTGCCCTTCCACAGGGCTGGTTTCAGACTTAGGATGTGATCTATGAACAATGTAAGATAATTTATTCTGTAATATTTTATGCTGTTTTGTGCCTTTTGAATTTATGTCAAGGACTTTCAATCTGATTTATTTCCTAAGTTTCAAAATCCACTATATTTGAGGAAAGAACAAAACCTTTTGGCACTATGCAACTGCTAACAAATTCATCTCAGATATTCCATTGAGTACCTATAGAGAAGCCTGAGTGCAAGTGAGGAATTCAGTCATATGTTAGACATCAGACATACTCCAGTATGTCAGCCTCAGGGGGCAGCCAGCCAGGAGCATACCTGCCTTGGATACCCCAATGGACAGACAAAATCTCTCTGCAACTTGCTGTGGTATCATGGTATTTTAATATTAATCCTGAAAAAGCCTGTTTGATTTTTTTGCTGGATGTTTAATTAATTTAACTGATAATGGCTGTCTGACAAAAGAAAAGAATCCTTTGGAAAACTGAAAATTTAATAGGAAATTTTATTAAATATGTCACTTTGATTTGCAACCTTATTATGAAATTTTAAAAATTCATATTCTACATTTGGATTTTCCATATGTTTCCTTAATAAGTGGCAATAAAAATAGAATTTTATAAGCATGTAGCCTCCCATCATTATTATGTTTTATTTAATTAAATATTTCTGGCTTGGTAAATCATATAATCCTATTAATATTGATCCTGGTATGGGTGTTTTCCCCTTAGATATTTGTTGAATTTTATTGCCAGACATCTTGGAATGTGAAGTCAAGCGGGCCTTAGAAAGCATCACTATGAACAAAGCTAGTGGAGATGATGCAATTCCAGTTGAGCTGTTTCAAATCCTGAAAGATGATGCTGTGAAAGTGCTGCACTCAATATGCCAGCAAATCTGGAAAACTCAGTAGTGGCCACAGGACTGGAAAAGGTCAGTTTTCATTCCAGTTCCAAAGAAAGGCAATGCCAAAGAATGCTCAAACTACCGCACAATTGCACTCCTCTCACATGCTAGTAAAGTAATGCTCAAAATTCTCCAAGCCAGACTTCAGCAATACGTGAACCGTGAACTCCCTGATGTTCAAGCTGGTTTTAGAAAAGGTACAGGTCAAGTGGCCTGGTATTTCCATGTCTTTCAGAATTTTCCACAGTTTATTATGATCCACACAGTCAGTCAAAACTACAATCCTTAGGTTAGCCAAAAGGTTTATTTGGTTTTTCTTATGATCTCTAGGACTTTTTGACGAGTGCAATAGACAAAACACTTCACACCCGCTAATATTTAACAAAAAGACAATGAGAGTTGATAAGGATGTGGAGAAATTGGAACCATCCTGAACTGCTGGTAGGAATGTAAAATATAGAAACAATGTGGCACTTTTTGAAAATGTTAAACACAAAGTTATCGTTCAGTCAGTTCAGTCACTCAGTTGTGTCCAACTGTGCGACCCCATGAATTGTAGCACGCCAGGCCTCCCTGTCCATCACTAACTCCCAGAGTTCACTCAGACTCACGTCCACTGAGTCAGTGATACCATCCAGCCATCTCTTCCTCTGTCGTCCCCTTCTCCTCCTGCCCCCAATCCCTCCCAGCATCAGAGTCTTTTCCAATGAGTCAACTCTTCGCATGAGGTGGTCAAAGTACTGGAGTTTCAGCTTTAACATCATTCCTTCCAAAGAACACTCAGGGCTGATCTCCTTTAGAATGGACTGGTTGGATCTCCTTGCAGTCCAAGGGACTCTCAAGAGTCTTCTCCAACACCACAGTTCAAAAGCATCAATTCTTTGGCGCTCAGCCTTCTTCACAGTCCAACTCTCACATCCATACATGACTACTGGAAAAACCATAGCCTTGACTAGGTGGACCTTTGTTGGCAAAGTAATGTCTCTGCTTTTGAATATGCTGTCTAGGTTGGTCATAACTTTTCTTCCAAGGAGTAAGTGTCTTTTAATTTCATGGCTGCAGTCACCATCTGCAGTGATTTTTGGAGCCCAAAGCAATAAATTCTGACACTGTTTCCACTGTTTCCCCATCTATTTCCCATGACCAGATGCCATGGTCTTTGTTTTCTGAATGTTGAGCTTTAAGTCAACTTTTTCACTCTCCTCTTTCACTTTCATAAAGAGGCTTTTTAGTTATCATATGACCCAGCAATTACACTCCTAGTTATATATTCAAGAGAACTGAAACCATATGTCCATACAAAACTTATACAATCCTACACACACACACACATTATATATATAGCAGGATTATTCATAAGAGTCAAAAAGTGGAAACAATCCAAACATCTTATCAATTGATGAATGGATAAACAAAATGTGGTATATCCATACAATGGAATGTTATTTAGCCATAGAAGGGAATGAAATATTAATACATGCTACAAATGGATTAACCATGAAGCAATTGTCTAAATTATCCTCCACCCCATCACCAATTCCAAGGTTGAACAAAGATATTCCTAACAGGGATGAACTATGGCTGAAGGGATAGGCCACACCTAATGCCATCATGCCTGTGTAGATTGCTTTAATAAGAAATCACTGTTTTGCCACTAGAGTTGATGATAATTGGTTCCCCGTACCCCACTCATGACATAAACAAGGTTGGACAGAATGAAATAATGGACTTTTGACAGTCCCAGTCTGTTTATCAGTTTCTGCGTATTGATAAGCTAATTTAGGCTCAGAGTTAACCATGGGCTGATTTCTTATTTCCCTTAATATTAAAGAACTAAGCTGAATCATGTTCCGGCTTCTGACCTCCTGCTGGTGTCGTCCAGAGACAACTGAAGAGACCGAGAGGTAATACTGTCGTTATTTCCTGTTCCACCATTTCCTCCAGTGTGCCTAGCCATAGTCCCTCACAGGACAAATCCTTATGATATATATTATTAGGGGGCATGACTAGGTAGTGTCTACAAGATTAGGGGCAGGGTTGGGGGAGGATGGCAGTTCTACAAGGCAAGTGAATCAGGGAAGCAAAGTGTCCTTGGAGGCTTTGGGGTGTAGTTCCCACTCCACCTTCTACCACCTGGCTGTGCCTTTATGACTGCGTTGGGACTACTGCGGGCAGAGCCCCAAACACCAAAAGTATAATTCTTTGTTTAGACTAGGAACTAAGAGTACTTTTAAGGCTTTGACTCATTTTTCTTTTCCATTTCTAGACATGTAGCCATCATCATCATCGGACTGGACAACTCAGGCAAAACTGTTCTTGTGGAGGCGTTCCAGAAACGTAAGGAACTGAGAGCATAGATACTAGTTTAGGTCTCCCCTGGGTCCCAGTGACCAATGAAATATCATTCCTTCCTACCCTTACTTCATGGTGCTCAAGTTACCTCATTTGAAGGTAAACACTTCCCAACACACATGAACAGGACACACACACACAGAGACACACATACACTCCTCTCCTCAGGTGTTATCAGCCTGTTTATGTAATGTCTGTTACCTGCTCCCTTTACAAGATGCCCTAATTGAAGGTATTTTCACAGTGTCAGTATGAATGAACTGTGACTATGCAAAGCACTGCAGTTGATTAGGAAGGATAGCAAGTTTGAAACAGTGTCTAGTTTCAGAGCTCAATTAATGTGGAATTTGGTCTAGATAAGAGAGACAAGTGTGGGATGATGAAGAAGTTTAATAACGTGAAACTCTTTGTGACAGTTCATATAGAGGGTTGGAGCTTGAGAAATGGTGTCAGTTCAGAGACAGGCAAGTTTAATACCAAATCTCCCGTTTAATACCTTGACATTTCAGCCAGCGGTTCAGCCTGGTATTCCACCTTACAGGCAGAAAACTTGATTCTGCCTCTCCCAAATCTCTGATTGGCAGAAATGATAATTAAAGAAAAAAAAAAAAGGTAAGAAGCAGCAAGAAAATCAAGGGGCCAAGATAAATCACAAGGTTACTGATAAAAGGAATAATTTTTAGAGCCCAACTCAGCACCACCCTTAGATTCCCATCCAGTCTGGGTGGGGCCTGGGAATATATTAAGAACACCCCAGGCTTTTCTAATAGCCATCGTTGGGAAGCACTCAACTGTAATTTTTTTTTGGGGGGGGGGGGGCGTGGACCATTTTTTATTTTTTTTAAATTGATTTTTATTTTTTAGTTTGTTTTGCTTTACGACTGTAATTAGCCTTATGCTATTTTTCCTATGAGAATAGCCTGTGCTTTCCATTCTAATTCCTAGAAGATAGAGCTTGCAGTCTAATTTGTTACTGTTTAACTTGCTTTGTGCTTGATGAATAACTTGGGGCTGATTCATAAACTTCATTCACAGAGACATTTTTATGGCTAAGAAGCAAATTTCCACTGATGTCACATTCTGAAGAATTATCTCAGGCCACCTCTGTCCGTGTAAGACTTCCAGAGACTAGTAGACTCCTCTGTACCCAAAATGCAATAGCTTTCCCCCTATTTTTTTTTGGGGGGGGGGGGGCGTGGACCATTTTTTATTTTTTTTAAATTGATTTTTATTTTTTAGTTTGTTTTGCTTTACGACTGTAATTAGCCTTATGCTATTTTTCCTATGAGAATAGCCTGTGCTTTCCATTCTAATTCCTAGAAGATAGAGCTTGCAGTCTAATTTGTTACTGTTTAACTTGCTTTGTGCTTGATGAATAACTTGGGGCTGATTCATAAACTTCATTCACAGAGACATTTTTATGGCTAAGAAGCAAATTTCCACTGATGTCACATTCTGAAGAATTATCTCAGGCCACCTCTGTCCGTGTAAGACTTCCAGAGACTAGTAGACTCCTCTGTACCCAAAATGCAATAGCTTTCCCCCTATAAGCTCCTGCAAATGTTTATAATTGCTGAAAACAGATGATAGCCTAGGGAGGAAGTTCCAATCTATAAGCAGTAACTTGTGTAAACATTTGAAGATACTGGCTCTAAAATATTTTGGGACATAAGCCATTATTATCAACAACATCATTCACTATACTCTTTTGTCTGGCATGATCATATGGGGCAAGGGATCCAAGCATGAGCACCAGCAGTGCTCTATATGAGGGCGTTTAAAACAGTTTCAAACCTAGCTATATATTTCTAACTTTAAAAAAAAAATGCTTTTTGAGCCCCACCCCATCTCTCTCTCTCAAAGAATGAGGCCTAGTGTCATAGGTTTTAAGAGCTCCACAGGTGATCCTGGTGCATAGTGGGTACTGAGAGCCAAAAATAAGAATCACACCAACTCACAGGGGACCTGAAGGTTCAGATATTTGGGCCTGGAGAAGGCCCAGGGAATCAAAAATCTTAACAAGTGTGCCAGATAATGCTGAGACAGGCAAAAATTCTACTGCTCTTTAAGGCAGTGAGTCTCAAAATGTAAGGTGAGAAGAATCACCTAGGGATTTTGTTAAACATAGGAATTTGCTAAAAAAATAAATAAATAAAGATACCTGAGAGAAGAAGATGTAAGATTTAAAAAACAAAAAAAAGACGCTTGTGTCCCAAGTGTATGGATTCTTATTCATTTGGCACAGGGTGGGACTTAACCATCATCCCCATGAAACTCTAAAGCAGATAATCCCCAAACTATGCTTTATGTAGCATTCTGCTAGGGATACAGAGATGGATTCGACTCAGTACCTGTCCTCAGAGTGTTATAAATTAATAGAGGAAATAAGAGAAATGTACATTGTCAGAGAGCAACTTCTGATGGTTTCTAGGGTTTGCCAACAATATACTGAATTATTGGAGAATTAATTGGTAAGGTTGCAAATATAAAGAAATAACAGGGAAAAAACATAAAGTTTGCTTTGATATAGAAAACACGATTTAAAAATTACCTTTAGAGTTTTAACCTATTCACTTATTATTTTTAAGTAGTCTAATATAGACAAAACAAATAACATAAAATTGTGAATGAAAATTATATGTTCTGTGAATACTATAATTAAATCATTGACTAACATAAAATCGGAAGAGGACATTATGAGATGATAGTAAAATGTAATAATATGACATATACACACATATAGAGGCATATTATGTATACACATAAATGTGTGTATAGTCATACATTTCCAAAGATCTGAAAGCAGGACTTCTCAGCTAAAGCAACTTATTCTGGCAATCCTATAGAGAATGTCCCATGTAAATTTGAAACTAGAGATAAGCAGCTACTGATTCTGGTCTTAGAACTCCCAGGTATGAGTGTAGAGAATCTGTAAAATCATCTTGCTACTAATGTGGGCAGAGAGCTAAGCCAGGCTGTCAGTTTAATAGACTGGAATGTGTCTACAGAAATGCTGAACTGCATTTCTCTGGGGGCTGAGTGAGAGGTGGGATGCCCTGTGGGACTGTATGGTCTGGCCATAGCCTTGAAAGGGCAAAGGTGTCTGAGTTTGGCGTGGTTTCTAGGAGATATGAGAAGAAGAGGATGTCATACTCTCCTCCACAGTAACAGGTCCCATAAACATTTACTGAACACCTACTATGTGTAAGGGAATGCAGAGCCCCTCCCTCACAGAGCTTATATTTTCACTGCGGAGGCAGGATGTGTACAGAATGAGGTGAAGGACCAGTTTAACACATCATGTGCTTAACTAGAGATCGAAGTGAGAGCTGGGCCAGTCAACGAGGCTTCCTAAAGAAAGTGGTACTTAAGCTGGACCTTAAAGAAAGGATGGGAGAGGAGAGCTTCATCAGATGCATTCAACAAATATTTATTGAACACCTGTCTGCCAGTTTCTGTGCTTGACATTGTGACTATATAATAGTAAATACTGAAGGGGTTTCTATCCTGTTGCAGTTTATAACCCAGATAAATAAATCACAGAATTTATAACACTAACATGGGCTTCCCTGGTGGCTCAGATAGTAAAGAATCCGCCTGCAATGCAGGAGACCTCGGTTCAATCCCTGGATTGGGAAGATTCCTTGGAGGACAGCATGGCAACCCACACCGGTATCCTTGCCTGGAGGATCCCCATGGAAAGAGGAGCCTAGCAGGCTACAGTCCATGGGGCCACAAAGAGTCAGAATGACTGAGCGACTAAGTATACGTGTGCTGTGGTAGTGCTAAGCCCAGAAGAAGGGCACCTTATCCGGACTTGGGGATGGTAGTGTGAGTTAAGAAAATTTTCTAGAAGAAACAAGATCTGAATTGACCTTTTAAAAACAAAATGGGTGTTAACCAAGCAGAGTAGTGGAAAAGTGTTCTAACCAGTAGGAATAGTATCTTGTGAAGGCCCAGGGCAAGGGAGAGCCTGACATGCATGTGGAATGGGGGATAGGGAGGCACACGAGTCAAGAAGCAGAGGGAGGAAGAGGCTGGGTACCAGAGACCCTGGATACTAGTCAGGGAAGAAACGGATCTGGCAGGTTAGGAAGTAAAAGAGTTTGTATTCTGTCTTCAGAGCAGCAGGCACTCAAGGAAGGTTACTGAGCCAGGATAGGGTAGTGTGGGCAAAGTGCTGGTTTAGGAAGATGAATCAGCATGAGCAGGATGGCAGGACACCTCCACAGGATTCCTGAGGGCAGGCTCTAATCAAGGTCCAGATAATGATTTAACAAATTATTTCATCCTCTCTTCCCCTATGCATAGAACTCCCTAGTAGGAGTAGTATGGACAGTTGTTCAAACTGTAAACTAACCACACTCCTGGTGGATAATTATGAAGTTTCCATCTATGACCTGAAAGGAGACACGCAGGGCCGTGAAATCTGGCCAAACTACTATGCTCAGGCACATGGGCTTGTTTTCGTCCTGGATTCCAGCGACTTGGAGCGCATGCAGGAAGTGAAGGTCATCTTACCCAACCTGCTGTCTGATGAAAGAGTGGCTGGGAAACCCATCCTACTGTAAGACTCTCCCTTTGTGTCCAATTTCCCCTTCTCATTCTGAGCCTTTAGAAGAGAAGCAGACAGAGGAAGGGCTAGCTAGGTGGTTCCTCTGTCACATCCAATTAGACCGCCTCTCCTCTTTGGCTGAGGGGTAGTGGCCCAGTCCTCTGTGGGCTGTTTTCAAGAGCCACTTTCTACCAGACACTGCTGTGGGGGAACCGTTATCTAATTGTGCAAAGGTAATTTTGAAGGCAAGCATCAAAGGGAAATGCACACACCCTCCTCACCCATTTGTCGACTCTTCCTGAAGACTGCCTCCCTACATTTGCTTCTCTTTTCTGGCTTCAGTCTTTGACCTTGAGATGAAGGCAAAAAACTCCTGTGTTGTATATTCAATGCCACTGGCCTGCTCCCTTGGCAGACTGCCTGAGACTTATGCCACTACCTCTTATTCCAGGGTGATATTTCAGGTGGCCTGTCAATCCTCCCCACCCCCTTTTAGCCTTTTTTATTCCTTGCTAGCACCCCCAGCTCAAGCATGAACAGAGTTTAGGGGAGGGTATAAAAGCTCCAAATTTGTTCTTATCCCAGTTAGAAATTCTAATTAAAGTTTGATGGTACAGTATAGAAGTGAGAAATGAGGCTTGGGGATTATCTTGGATACAAATTACTTGTGCTATTCTTTCCTCCATTGAGAGCTGGCTAGAAAAATGTCTGGATCACCTTATTGGATATGGCTTAAAAGCTAGTCCCTGAATATGGATCAGCTGTACCAGAATTGGATATCCCCCTCTTTCCTTTCTTTTCTTGCCATTGGTCTCTATCTCAGTTTCACTCATCCTCTCTTCTTCCCTCAAAATCTTCCAATGCCTGGTTTTAGCCTGGCCAACAAGCAGGATAAGATGGACGCCCTGCCGCCTGGTAATATCGTTGAATATCTGCTGCTGGAGAGACTAATGAATGAGAACAAGTCTCCGTGCCGAGTGGTAAGTGTCCAGCCCTCCCCTCCCTTGTCCTCTCAACCAAGGCTGATGCCTTCCACAGCCCATAATCAGTCTCCTATGCCAGATCTCAGGCAAAGCCTCTCCCTGACACAAGTATGGTAATGATTTCTGACTCAACGGTGATAATAAGTACCACTCACTTACAACACTTTTGCATCTGTTTTCTCATTGAAAGTGAAAGTGAAGTCACTCAGTCGTGTCCGACTCTTTGTGACCCCGTGGATGTAGCCTACCAAGCCCTCTGTCCATGGGATTCTCCAGGCAAGAATACTGGAGTGGGTTGCCATTTCCTCCTCCAGGGGATCTTCCTGACCCAGGGATCGAACCCAGGTTTCCCGCATTGGAGGCAGATGCTTTAACCTCTGAGCCACCAGGGAAGTCCATCGAACCAGGGTCTCCTGCATTGCAGGCAGATTCTTTACCAACTGAGCTATAAAGCTGGACATTTCAGTAGTCTCATTTTATGGTTAAGAAAGCCAAGACTCAGAGACTCTGTGTGCCTTGTCCAAGGTTATGCATCCAAGACATGACACTTATTAAAGGACCTAGCTTTTGTTCCTTTCATTTACCTTCTCAGGAGTAAATGTTGAGTATCTCTTAGGAAGTCTTAAGAGCCTCTCTAGCTACAGCAGAGCTTCTGTGTACCTGTGTGCTGAGGGTGATTGAGACTATGGGCCCCAGAGGTCCCAAGGTCCTGGGCTAGAGTCTTCTCTTTTTGTCACAGCAACCTTGTTCAATTGTCAAAGACCTCCAAAGGCGCCATCAACCTATAATTGATGGCCTGCACTGGCTGTTATCTGCCATTGGGGAGAAATATGAAGAGCTGTGTACTCGCCAGCAGCCACTGCCACCATCCATTGCAGCCTCCAGTGGCACTAGAGGATTTGAGGAAAGATCCCCAGAAGACAGGTACCGAGCTGCCTCTGTTAGGTATACTGATAAGAACAGATGTGGGAGTTAATCTTCAACATGAGCAGGGAGTTCTGGGAGGAGCATGAATTCTGTGAGGTGTTGAGCAAGTCTCTTGAGATCAGTTGGCCCAAATGGAGTGAAGGCAGTGACCACAAACATCCCAACATGGTTAGGCATATCCTCCCCTGGGCACAATTTGAGTGGGATGAGTTAAATCATCAGTAGTAGAGTTTCTCCAAAACAGGGTTTCTATTCTCTGGTTTGTTACACAGAGGAGAAAAGGAACACAAGCCCCTTAAGGAGCTTATTGGCAATATGCTATGGATAACTATCCTGGAGCTGCTCCACTTCTCCACTTCTCATTCTCTGATCATTCCAAGACTACAGCAAGGTGGGAGAGAACAGGAGTATAGAAAAGAAGAAGAAAAAGAAACAGGAGGTGATCAAGGTTTTGAGGAATAAAAAGACTAAATGTCCTCTTCATCTGTTGTTCCTCTAATTGTCAAAAGACACATGGCAGGGATGGGGGGATAGTTGAATTTGATTAAGGAGCTTGCATCTATTTTCACTATGGTTTTATCCTCTCTATCTTCTCCAGCTTTGCTACCCAGATGGGAATGTCCAAAGAAAATAGACAGCATGTAGGACAACACTCAATGGAACCTAAGCCTCTGAAGTCAATCCTGCTAGTAAGTGGCTCATTAAATGTTATTGCCTCAGAGACCAATCTCTGAACTCTTTGGGCACCAATTGACTTTCTCCTCCATCTTGCCAATATACAGAAAGAAGGTGTAAGAATAAGACCCAAGAAGAACGTATCAGTAACCTTTGCCTTAGATGAACCCACGGAGGAAGGTGAATATTCTGGGGGAAATGGATCTCAACACCACTGGAGTGGGTAACACAGCTGGAGCTGTGAACACCACTGGGGCTTGTATCACCACTGGGGCTTGTATCATCACTGGAGCTCGTAACACCCCTGAGCTTCGCTATGGTCCAAGTGATGACTTTCAGCCCCCAGCCCCATATACTGGGGATGATCTTTTGGAAGGTAAGGCTGGATCATTGATTAGTTAGGGTAGAAAAGATATAAAGGCCTTTCCTCACAATTTAAAGTGAGGAGTTTTGAGCCCCAAACTCTTTTTTTCATGCTATGGTTGGTGATCAGGAGGGAAGCAGATGAAGTGCTTGGAGAGTACCATCTGGCAGCCCCGTATGATGCTCCAAGATCCTTGTTTGGATGGCTGTAGGGTTATCTGAAAGGTTATGCTTTCCAGTGATAGATGTACAAATTGGTACAATCTTTAAAGAGAGTAGTTTGGTTGTCTGTCTCCCTCCTACTCTCCATCTCCCTCTGTGTGTGTACATGTCACATGCTCAGTTATGTCCAACTCTTTGCAACCCCACGGACTGTAGCCCACAAGGCTCCTCTGTCTACGGGATTTCCCAGGCAAGAATACTGGCGTGGGTAGCTATTTCCTACTCCAGGGAATTTTCCCAACCCAAGGATTAAACCTGTGTCTCTTGTGCCATATATATATATCTTGGAGAAGGAAATAGCAACCCACTCTAGTATCTGTGCCTGGGAAATTCCATGGACAAAGGAGCCTGGTGGGCTACAGTCCATGGGATCGCAAAAGATGGGACATAACTTAGCAACTGAACAACAAGAACAGCATATATATAGAGAGAGAGAGAGAGAAAGAGAGCGAGAGAACTGTGGAAACCATATGAGCCAATCATTTTATGTATTGAACTGTAGCCAAAGATAATTACACAAGTACACAAGAAAGAATGCTCATAGTTGTTCAGTCACAGCATTGTGCATAACAGCTAAAGGTCTAACAATGGTGAATGGCTAAATAAATTAGGGTGCACTGATACAATGGAACACTATGCAGATCTTAAAAGGGCTAATGTTGACATATTGACTGGCCTGGAAAGTTTTTCACAACCCAGTGTTTTGTTGGAGAAAACAGAAAGTCAGAGCACAGCATGTACAGCATGATGATTATATGTTCATAGACTATCTGGAAGGAAATCACCAAACAGGAGCAGTGGTTTTCTCTAAGGGTAAGATTCTAGGTGATTTTTAGAAGAGCCGAGGTACCTTTCTTAGGATTTTTGTATTATCAGAAATTTTTTAATAATCATATATGATTTCTCCCAATACACTAAAGGCACTAAAAAAAAAGAAAGCTGTGAGGATTTAAAGGCCCATTGTTGTTAATGGCTACTCCATCTCAAATGTTCCTTGGCCCCAGTTTCCATGACGGTAAACTGTCGATTTTATAATGTCACCTTTGCGCTCCAAAGAATCTGGCCCTTCAGGCTACCTCAGAGCCTTGGGTTGTTACACCTACACAGAGGGGCTGTTAGTTCTGTCTGTTAAACCTCCACAGTCCCCCTATAATTCCACTTACTGTAACATAATATCCCTTAGAACTCCCATTGTGCCCATACATCAATCTTCAAGCCATCAAATGAATCTTATCCCCACCAAGAGGCTCAAAAATAGTTAAGGGGACTGAATAGTTTGAGAATAGCTTGAAATAGTTTAAGAATGCAGATGACCTGGACAGGAATGCTGAGGACAGAGGTGCTGCTCTGGGAAGGAGGATGCAAGTTGAGTGGCAGGAATCCAGCAGAAGAGTGGAAGAAGTGTCTTTCTAGATGTCTGATTCTACTCCTAAGTCTCTGTCCAAAATTGAAACACATTTTTCATTTCTCTTACCTCAGAGCCAAGAGCAAAAAGGATAATGGACGCCTGGGACTCAGAGATGTTACTGGACAATCCCTGATGAAGCCTTTGATGTGGTTAGTATTCCTTAGATGAAGGGAAGAGAGCAAGAGGGAGAGCAAGTATGAGGTCAGGGCAGAGGGGGACACCTGGTGGGATGCAGTCTACACCCCTTGGAAAGTAGGCAACATTCTCCTCACCTGGAAGGACGGGAAGTCTGGTGCCTAGCTTCGCTTGCAGTGACGCCTGTTTTCTTTCTTTTCTAGCAGACTTTTAACAGAGAACTAAAGAGAAAAATGAAGGAACGTCAAAAGAAACACCTCATATCCCTCTTTTATAAATGAGTTCATCTGCAGAACCATTAAGATTTTTCAGTTTTCAAATTTCTGTTAATACCTCCATAGTCCCCCTATCATTCCACCTACTCTAACATAATATCCCTTAGAACTCCCGTTGTGCCCATATATAAATATTCGAGCCATCAAATGAATCTTATCCCTACCAAGAGGCTCAAAAATAGTTAGGGGGAATGAATAGTTTGAAATAGTTTTAAGAATGAAGACGACCTTGGCAAAGAAGATCAGAAGATCTTTGTACCCAGATGCTCCTGATGACGTCTGTGAGCAACATATCAAGGAGGGTCAGTTTAGAACTACATTTTCTCCCCTGTGTTCTGGGTGGAAGGGGACTGGCATAAATAAATTATTCTGCTGAGAATTATGCTCTACGGAATCATTTTTAGTCACGCCTCCGAAAACAACTCGGTTTTAAATCCCCAGCCACTGTCTGTGAAGCCTGGCAACAATTCTTTTGCTGTCCCTTCAGGAATAGCAACTGATGTCTCTCCGAACATTTAGGTTAGCTGTGCAAAAACTGTACAAGCTTAAAAACATTTAACTGTCCATCCCAGAGAGGGCAGTGTTAGTGGTGGGAATCATCATTCAGTATGATTACAGCTGCCACTTCCCCATCAGTACCACAGCCCCCATTTCCTGAGTGCCTTCTGGTTGTCAGACATAGCACTAAGCTCTTCACATTCATTATTTTATTCACAAAAACCCATGGGTGTGGGCAGCGTATTTGTTTCTGTTTTACAGATGAAGAAATGAAGGGGCAGAGAAAAATAACTTATCTAAGGTCCCAGAGGCTATAATTGCAGAACAAGGAACCAAACCCAGATCTGACTCTGAAGCTACTTTAGGACAGAAAGATCTTCTCATGCTTTTCTCAAACTTTACCCAGAAGAGAAAGCTCTATCTAGGGAAAATGTTGACGCTTCATCATGCCCATGTTAGAAGAATTAGGTTGACTGCAGTAAGCACACTGATGGCAGTGGCAGACCCGGGTGAGCTAGCACTTCCATTCTGCCAGACACTAGGCTGAGCGGTTTGCGTACATTCCTGCCTTTCATCTTCACAAGCCTTTGAGGTCAGTTCAACTACACCATCATCTTACAGAGGCAGAAACTGATGTTTAAAGAGGCCAAACAATTTGTCCCAAGGCACTCATTAGGAAATGACAGAACTGCTCTTCATACTAAACCAAGTTCCAACTCCATAACCCATGGTCTTAACTCCTACCCTATATGGTCTCATCAGGAAGTAGAAACCAACTAGCCTAGAATTGTTTCTGAGAGAGAAACCTGGCACATAATAAGCATCGTCTCACCACCCCACCTGGAGGGCCAGACACTGTCGAGGCTGCAGCATTCGCTATTATGCATTTCATATGGCCTTAGGTCCAAGGGGACCGCCTCAGGCACTTTGTTGGTCTTTGACAGGATTCTAAGGGCCGGCTTATTAGTCATGGCTCTGGAAGCAATCTTAAAGAACCTCTAGTCCAATTCCAATTATTATACAGATGAGGCATTTGGTACAGAGAGGTTAAGTGACTTGCTGAAGACTAGAGCTGATTACTGACAGACATGTTCCTAAAATCCAGATCTCCTGTGTGCCTGAGCCAGTGTGCTATCTTCCCTGCCCCAATATACTACACCCTCTCTGGGTCTTCTCGGGACACTCTTGACCCATTTGGACTTGTGCTTGCATAATTGCTAAGTTACTTGAGTCATGTCCGACTCTGTGCAACTCTATGGACTAGAGGCCACCAGGCTCCTTGTCCATGGGATTCTATGGGGAAGAATACTGGAGTTGGTTGCCATGCCGTCCTCCATGGGATCTTCCCAACCCAGGTATCGAACCCACATCTCTTTTGTCTCCTGCACTGGGAGGTGGGTTCTTTACCACTAGCACCACCTAGGAAGCCCATCTTGACCCCTTCTACATTCCCTCCAATTTGTCCAATAAATATTACTGGAAAATTCTGCTGACAGTCATTCCAACCCAGGGATGTAGCAAACGTCTCTACTGAAGAGTTTACCAGACAGGAGACTATAATTCAACAAACCAAGGTTCTTCACTCATGTTGCTCTTTACAGCATTATGTCTGAGGCAGGCATACTTTCTCAGCCAAGAGGGGAAGAAAGTATGGCTAAAAGGGATTAGGAGTGCTATCTATGAATATGAGCAGGGTGGAGAATTTAGGTTGAAACAACCTCTGACAAAACTGAATTTCAGTATATTGGCATACTTTCCTTTCTACAATATATGTGTTCCTGGGTGTCAACCAAAGTTTCCTACAGAAAGTCTATTAATCAAAAATATTTAAAGAATATCCCTTCAATACAGCTAGGAAAACCTTATTTATTTTGAGTGAATATTTGGTTGCTGCAGGGTGTTGCCATACTTTCCAAACCCCTTATCAAGCTGGATGACCTGGCAATTACCCTCAGTGAAGACAAGAAGAAGAGCACATACCTCACAGGCTTGTTTTGAGGATCAAAGAGGACAAGCCAGGGCCAAAATGCTAGGCAGAATGCCTGGCACATAATAAGTAGCTCATGAAATGTTACCTACTATTATTATGGTTAGGGGAGGATCTTAGATCATCAGATAGCTATACTTCCATATTGGAAGAAATATCCTCTTTTCTGCAAAGAATAACCCAAGGAGAGATGTCTTAGATTCTAAAGTACAAAGAATATAGAGAATCTAGGGTAATTATAGGGCTTTCCTGGTAGCACAGCTGATAAAGAATCCACCTGCAATGCAGGAGACCCAGTTTGATTCCTGAGTTGAGAAGATGCCCTGGAGAAAGGATAGGCTATCCACTCCAATATTCATGGGCTTCCCTGGTGGCTCAAACAATAGAGTCCACTTGCAAGACCTGGGTTTGATCCCTGGGTTGGGAAGAACTCCTGGAGAAGAGCATGGCAAGCCACTCCAGCATTCTTGCATGGAGAATCCCCATGAACAGAGGAGCCTGATGGGCAACAGTCCATGGGGTCACAAAGAGTCAGACATGCCTGAGCGATTAAGTATATAGCACAGCACAGGGTGACTATAATCACTGCCGATCACCACTTCCCAGAGCCTTGTCTTTGAGAATCCTAAAATTTGCCAAAAAGCAAAGGTCTTACAAACTGTCTCAGTGTGGCAGCCCAAGGACCAAAATTAATGAGAGCTTCTTGAGCCTTGGGGGCAAATTTTCTTTCAGGCAAGTGGTTGCCTTGGAGTTCCTCTCCTTTCATTGTCAAGGTCTTGGCCTGCCTCCTCCAGGACTTTTAAAGTCTAGCTCCTGTCAGAGACACTTCAAATATATGACCCTGGCTCATCATTCAACGAGCCCTATGTGGCTCCGGGTAATTGTCTATTTCGTCTTGCAAGACAGGCCTGGGCTTTGGATTAGAGAATTCCATGTGTATAGGTAGAGATGCTGTGTTCTGAATGGTTTTAACTCCTGAAATCTTGTCACCACTCTTCATATACTGTTACTACCCATCCTAGTGTGCGATCAGTAGGGTTGGTATCCAGTATGATCTGCAGAACATGGGTCAGAGATTCAGTACACTGTTGAGTTAAGGAAGAATTGTGATGATTTGGGATTGGATATGGAAACCAAGAATAGGTAACCTAGTCACAAATCCCCTGGAAATTTGAGCTTTTGGTGCTTGAACCATCCCAGTTCTGTTTCAAATATCACTCTTTCCTCCCAGTATCCTATTAAAACCACTCATCTTCAAGGCAGTTGCAACTGGCAAGACTTAAATACACCACTCAGGAGAATTTTGCCAACTAGCATTCTTAACTATAAAACACCATTGGCTATGGGTAGGGTAGGGCTCAAGTCGGGATTCACTGCTTTGTCATCCATTCCTGTAAACTCATCATTGGATAGCCCAAACTTGGATTTCTGACAGGAAAGGGTGTAGAGAATAGGTGTTCTATCACACACCATCCCAACATCCCACTTCATTTTCACAGATGCGCCTAAAAGAACTACAGCCACGGCACCTCTGATCCATGCCTATTCCTTTAACTATAATAATCCATCCTCCCACTCTCCTGGCTTTTTCTCTTATATCAAGCTCTATGGGAAACACAGGTGGAGTTATTATCCCAGGTGAGAGAGAAAGCAGCAGAAACTTCCTGCTGTTGGGAGGGAGACCGTACCAGCTGAGGGCTGTGGGAGTCAGGGGGCTTGTACTTCCACTCTGGTGCTCCTGGAGTGCCTGGCTCAGGTCCCAGGAGCCCAGGAGGCTCTGCTGGTTGGTGGTGGGCAAGGCGATGTTAACAAAGCGCTCAAACTGTGCTGGGCGATGATGACTCAAGAATCCCACACAATCCCACGCTCCTGCTAGTCACCACTTCCAGGAATTAAAATAGACCTCTGGTGCTAAGAGACAGCAGGCCTTTTATATCTGTCAAAAAAATGAGCCCAGCCTTAAGGACTGTCCTGCTACTTGATACAGTGGAATATTACACAGCCATTAAGGATGCCAATTATGTGCACTGTGCAGGGGGAACCAGAATGGGAAATAATGTTACACGGAAACAGCACAATAGGAATAGGTACACACGCTGATCAGAACTATGGAAAGCACACATCGAATACTTCATCCCTAAGGTACCAAAGAGAATGGAGAGCACCACAGTCCTTTGAGTTTCCACTCCTACCCCCAACAACATCTTGTATTTTTTTTTAAATATCACAGTCTTTTATTTTTTCCCGTATTTGTACATATCCCCTTCTTTTTTTTTATTTTACTTTACAATACTGTATTGGTTTTGCCATACATCAACATGAATTATAATGCACTTTAAAAAATTGTTGTGCTGGTCATGCTAGGTTACTAAAGCATCTGCCTTTTAAGTGACACAGGAGGTAACTCTGCAGATTATTTAATTCAGGAAATAAATAAGAATTTAATGCTAAGGGGGCTGATGCTTTAAAATGGGCTTCCCGGGTGGCACAGTGGTAAACAACCTGCCTGCCAATGTAGGAGACAAAAAGAGACATGGGTTTGATCCCTGGGTTGGGAAGACCCCCTGGAGTAGGAAATGGCAACCCACTCTGGTATTCTTGACTGGGAAATTCCACAGACAGAGGAGCCTGGTGGGCTAGAGTCCATGAAGTCGAAAAGATTTGGACGCAACTGAGTACATATACACCATTTCAGGTTGAGCACTCCAGTGAAAAATTCCTTCAAAACACCTAGTCCACCAAGCCCCAATATGGGAATTTAAGGAATCATGTGTTTGGACCTCTTTTAAGTGGGATTGCTGTATTTTGAACTAAGCTAGCTCATAAGGAGAGAAAAGAACTATTTCTGGTTAGGCTTCCAGAAATCCCTTATTGAAGAAGAATTGCTAAATGCTTTCCCCCAGCCCCACCCTTGTCTCCAGTAGTCCTTATTACACTTAGCCAAACATCTAGCACATATATGGTGTCTTGGTAAGCTCTTTCTGGAGCCCTGGCCTCAAGCCCTGCCCAGACTTGGTTTTTTTTAGAATTAGCTTTCAATCAGTACATCTAGTTTGTAAAAGACTATGTGTAGTCTTTTCTTTATTAAAAAAAGAACTTTGTATTCTGAAATTTTAGATTTATGGAAGATTTGTAAATATAGCATGAAGAGTTCCCATATACCCCTCACCCAACTTCCCCTAATGTTAAGACGCATATAACTCTGGTAGATTGATCAAAACTATGATATTAACATTAGCACAATACTATTTATTAAACTATAGACTTAATTCAGATTTCACAAGTTTTTCCAATAATGTCCTTCTTCTGTGCAGTGTCTAATCCAGGATCCTATGCAGTGATTATAGTAGTTTAGTTTTAAAAACAACAACAACAACAAAAAAAAAACCTAGAAATGATTCTCCTTTTAGGAGGTGAAACAGGTAAGCCAGTAAGTGTCTGGCCAATTTATGATCCTGAGCTATTCTAAGAAACTCATGAGGGAACTCTATTACTTCTGTACCAAAGCTCTGAATTTGCGACACCTCTCATCATGGTTATTTTCAGAAAACATGTCTTACATCAGCACTTCTCACAGTAGTACAAAGGGGTCTGACAAGTGGGTTATTTTAGCAACCAATATTATGAGGGTGACAAAATGGGCAGGATGGCCTTATCTGTTGCCTATGTGTCATTTTTCTTCAAACTGTATTTAAGCATCTAACTAGAAGCTGTAATATTTGACTGTAACATAAATGCTGAGAAACACCCACACCAGCACAGAAGAGACTCTCTCCAATATGTGTTTGGTTTTGTTTGCCTGAAATGAGGTATTGAAATCTTACAGAAACCAAATTGAATAGGTTATTTTGACTCTTAGTTAATCTCAAGAGAGGAAAGGGAAATGAGGCTATGATATCCATTTATTCCTTCAACGAATAATTGGATTATTAACAATAATTCTCCCCTTAATCCACACAAACTAGGTGCCAGGCAATTTGCAAGTGCTTCACAAATATTGTTTCACTGAGTAAATCACAACAATCTCATGAAGCAAGTACCATTACCATTCTTTCACAGAGAGAGGGGCAGGGAACAGAGGTTAAGTAACTCACCCAAAGTCATACGGCACGCAAGAGTGAGGCAGCCAGAACTCAAGACGGGGCCAGCCTGATGGCACACTGGCCAGCTTGGCCAGTGCGCTGTGTTGTTGCTCTGAGCACCTGCTGCATCTCATCCACTGGCTTGGGTGCTGGACAGAAATAGAATCGTGAGCAGTCCTGATTCTCTCCAATCTTATTCTAGTTGAAGGGGAGAGACCCTAAAATAGCTAAATAACAGCGTTCTCTTCTCCTTAGGTATTCCTTGGATTGGTTACAAGGTGAGCAGTAAAGGCAAACAGTGAATCCCCACACCTTTATATATTTAAATTCCCTCCGTGTACCCTGAGGATCTCTGACAGAAATGGACTAGAGGATATTGACATATTCTTCCATTTTGTGGCTCTGGGCTAGGTGTCAGCATCCCTCCCCACCCATTTAGTCTCCTTTGATGAAAAATACATATGCAAATACATATAACGATGAAATCAAATCAGCTGATGGAAATTTTTAAGTCTGGAACATAATAATTATACTCCATTTCAACTATCCTTTGCACTTGCATTAATTGGTGAGCTCTGATGGACAAGGAGGCCTGGCGTGCTGCGATTCATGGGGTCGCAAAGAGTCGGACACGACTGAGCGACTGAACTGAACTGAACTGAAGGGAACTTCAATTGGTTTATGACTGTACTTTATGGCATGCCATTTTGAAATATATTTCTCAGAAAAATGACAATGATGACCCTGTAAATTACAAACTGGAAATGTGATTTTAAAAGTGAAGGGCTGAAAGTTAAATCTCAGCAAATGACAATCATTCTCTCCTCTCTCCCAACCTCCAAACATCAAATACCCTCACCCTGTGGTTTTCAATGCTGGCTGCATATGGGAATCACTGGGGAAACTTCAAAATTACTAACGCC
>SJXQ01002761.1:103298-126229 GCA_006408695.1 Aepyceros melampus
ATCTGGGGTGTGGCTTGGGTTTTGGAACTTTTAAAAGATCCCCAGGCGATTTTAATGTGCAGACAAATTTGGGAACAATGGCCCTTATTGGAGGATCATAACCCTGGCTGCAGACTTTCCAGGTGGCGCTAGTGGTAAAGAACCCTCATACCAATGCAGGTAGACAGAAGAAACACAGGTTCGAATCCTAGGTCGGGAAGATCCCCTGGAGGAGGGCACAGCAACCCACTCCAGTATTCGTGCCTGGAGAATCCCACAGACAGAGGAGCCTGGCAGGCTGCAGTCCATTGGGTCGCACAGTCAGACATGACTGATGCAACTTAGCACACACATGCAATCCTGCTGTGGGCTTCCTCTGTGGCTCAGCAGGAAAGAATCCATCCGCAATGCGGGAGATGCAAGAGATGTAGGTTCGATCCCTGGGTCAAGAAGATCCCCTGGAGGAGAGCATGGCAACCCACTCCAGTATTCTTGCCTGAGAATCCCATGGACAGAGGAGCCTGGTGGGCTATAGTCCGTAGGGTCACAAAGAGTTGGACACAACTGAAGTAACTTAGAAAGCAAGCAAACAGGTAAGCAACACCGGCTTCACATTAGAATCACGTTCAGGGAATATTTAAAAAATCCTGATGCTTGGGCCACATCCCAGACTAATTAAATTAGAAAATCTAGGGGTAGCGCCCAAGTCCCAGAAACCAGGATTTTCTGAAAAGCTCCCAGAGGTAAGTCAATGTGCAGCCAAGACTGGGAAGCATGGTTGTGGGTGCAACTTCACACCTGTAAAGGCGATAGTAAAATTTGCACTCAGAGGTTCAGCAACTCTAAGATGAGCCTAATGAGAAGCCACTTCTAGACACCAGGTAGGGAGCAGGCTGAGGACAAACCCTTAGAATAACTGCCCTACTTTAATATCAATAAAATGAGCTCATCTTTTCTTGTCATGTATGCGAGTCAACTTTAAGGCTTATCTAAGACCACTAGCAACTGAAGGTTCTATGCCTGACTCCCTACCACACCTACCAAAATAACTGCAGAGAGAATGGGAAAGGAAGTGCTTTAAAGGGATGGAAACCTTTGCAAAGGACTGTAAACCAGTGCTCAGAGACCCTGTATAGACAAGGAGAAACCACAAAAGCAAGTTATTTGGCCTACACATTACCCCCCTAGTTAGGGTTTTAAATTTTTTATTGGAGTATAGTTGATTTACAATCTTGTGTTAGTTTCTGCTGCACAACAAAGTGAATCTGTTGTACATATACCTCAACTAGTTAGTTTCTATCTGCAACCTGATGTGCATTTTTACTCATCAAGCCAAATGCTGGGCTTGGAGCGGGGGAAAAACCCCTAGCACGATTCTCATCCTTACCTACACATTAGAGCCATCTGAGAAGGTTTTAAAATAATGAGGCTAAGGCCACACCCAAAGTGAATTAAATCAGAATCTCTGAAATCTGTTTTAAAATGTCTCTGGGTGGAAAGGTGAGGGACAGGGATAAATTAGGAGGTTGGGATTAACATATACACACTATATATTTATACTTTATGTAAAATAGATAATCAACAAAAGCCTACTGTATAGCAGAGGGAACTTTATATTCTGTAATAACCCATATGGGAAAAGATTCTGAAAAAAAAAAAAAAAATATATATATATATATATATATATGGGCTTCCCTTGCAGCTCAGCTGGTAAAGAATCCACCTGCAATTCAGACCTGGGTTCAATCCCTGGGTTGGGAAGATCCCCTGAAGAAGAGAAAGGCAACCCACTCCAGTATTCTGGCCTGGAGAATTCCATGGACTGTATAGTAATTGGGGTCGCAGAGTCAGACATGACTGAGCGACTTTCACTTTCACATATGTGTGTGTGTGTATATATATATATATATACACACACACACATATCTACCTATACAGTAGGTTTTTGTTGATTACCTATTTTACATATAGTATGTGTGTGTGTGTGTGTGTGTGTGTGTAACTTAATCACTTTACACCTGAAACTAACACATTGTAAACCAACTACACTCCAATAAAAATAAAAATTAAAACACATACCTTGGTTAAAAATACTTTTAAAAGTAAAAATTGCTTTAAAATTCTTTTTAAAAGAGTCCCCAGATGATTCTAATGTTGCAACCATAAAACAAAGAATGTTGCCCACCATCCATTCCTACCTAAAGTACCCTGAAAAGAATTCAGGGCAAAGGTCAGGAATGAGGCACTCTGTGCTCTTGGAAAAAAGGCTTATAGTTAGATATTTTCAAGAAAAAATGTTATGTCCTCAGGTTTTTGCATCTTCCCATACCCAGAAAAGCACTAAAATCATTAACTGGTATATCTGTTCCCCGTGACAACCAGCAACCTTCTACTGGGAAGTGTGCTTGATCGCTCAGACCCCCTCCTCCGTAATCACATACGTGCTGACTTCTCCGCGGCTACCTCATCAGAGCAGTTTCTCGGAGCTATCTGAGAGGCTATCTCCTGGGCTACAGCCCTCAGTAAGTCCCCAAGTAAAACTGAACTCACAGCTCACAGGTTGTATGTTTTTATTTCAGTTAACACAACCAAGGCTGCAAACTGTCATTCTAAACCAGTGGTTCTCAAACTTGAGTGTACATTAGAATCACACACATTCAGTAAAACACAAAAAGCTGGGTCTCACCCTCAGAAGTTCTAATCCAGTTAGGGTGGAACCTGGAAGTCTGCATTTCAAACAAGCTCTTAGATAATGCCAATGCTGTTGGTCTGGGGACCACAACTTGAAAGGTAGAGAGCGCCACATGGACCACTGGTTCTCAGCCTTGGCTGCACAAGAGAATTACCGGGGAGGGGGGGATGTTGCATTTTAAAAATACAGATGCCTGAGTCCTCCCCCCAAGCCAATTAAACTGGAACATCTGAGGTCCAGGGATCAGTATCTTTAAAGGTGATACTAATGTGCACTAAGTTTGTTATCCTAGACCTAGATACTTTACAGTTGCAAGAGATCATTTAGTATAAACCCTTGAATTTCCTGAGAATTTAGAGGTACTTTAGCTACTACTGGTCCACAAACCCCAATTTCTACTATTCTCCCTTAATCATTACTAGGTATTAACTACATGAACTGTAAATCAACTATACTTAAAAAAAAAATAATAAAAATCAACATGACCAATTTAGGGTGACCAACTTGTCCTGGTTTGCCTAGGATGCTCCTGGTTTTAGCACTGAAAATCCCAGATTCAAAGTAAATCAGGACAGTTGGTTATTACAGTTATGTTTTGCAGCTCACAGACTGGAATACAGTACTATTAGATTTTGCTTCTAACATCCAGCATCCAGATCTTGGTTTCTAAATACCATTCTCTAATAAAAGGGATCAGGGCTCCTTGGAAATGGCTGATTTCAGGACTAAGGCAGAGAAATGTATGACAAACCCAGGAATTTTCTGTAAGAATTTAAGTTAGTGATCAAAGACTCATGGAAGCATGTCTAAAGGACTAAAGGGACTCCCATTGGCCAAACTGGAAAAAATTTGAGCATTACAAAGAAAATGACAGAACTGGATGGAAAACATTAAGTAACACTGAATTAAGTGATATCCAAAAAAATAAATAAATCTACCTCTCCACTATTGAAAGTAACTATTATATCAACTTGCTCTGAAAATGGGTATTTGAGGGGAAAGAATCTGGCTTTTACCTGGTCCTTTTGGGTCATATCCTATGGATAAGAAAAAGCTCATCTTTACAGAGGAATGCCAGCTAACAAATGTAGACTGGATGACTGAATTAGAAAATCATCATTTTGCAACCCCAATTAAATCACAAAATCAGAAAATACATTTTAAAAATTAGAAGAAAAATTACTGAGTCAGGAAACAATAACTGATGGATGCTGAATTTTTTAGGGGAGAGGTAACTGAGGAACAGGACAGTCTCCTGCTGTTGCTGCTAAGTCACTTCAGTCGTGTCTGACTCTGTGGCCCCAGAGACGGCAGCCCACCAGGCTCCCCTGTCCCTGGGATTCTCCAGGCAAGAACACTGGAGTGGGTTGCCATTTCCTTCTCCAAAGCATGAAAGGGAAAAGTGAAAGGGAGGTTTCTCAGTCGTGTCGGACCCTCCAGGTTTACTGTTAATTAGGAAGAGAAAATTAAAATTACATGCAGAGTTCTGAGGGCCATGACCTCAACCACCACCTTTACTGTGAGTGGACAATTGTCAGTGTGTACCTCTTAATGGGATGCTACATGAAGTATGCAGAATATTTATGAAGCATTCTTATCAAAACTGAATCTAGTGAGGTAGATAAACCTAGATCCTGTTACACAGAGTGAACTAAGTCAGAAAGGGGAAAAAAAATATCATCTGCTGTGCTTAGTTGCTCAGTTGTGTCCGACTCTTTGTGATACCATGGACTGTAGCCCACCAGTCTCCTCTGTCCATGGGGATTCTCCAGGCAAGAATACTGGAGTGAGTTGTCATGCCCTCCTCCAGGGGACCTTCCCAACCCGGGAATCGAACCCAGGTCTCTTGCATTGCAATCAGATTTTTACTGTCTGAGCCACCAGGGAAGCCCAAGAATACTAGAGTTGGTAGCCTATCCCTCCTCCAGGGGATCTTCCCAACCCAGGAACCAAACCAGGATGTCCTGCATTGTAGGCAGATTCTTTACCAGCTGAGATAGGTAAAGGTAAGGTAAGGTAAAGTCACTCAGTCGTGTCTGACTCTTTGTGACCCCATGGACTGTAGCCCACTAGGCTTCTCTGTCCACGGGATTCTCCAGGCAAGAATACTGGAGTGGATTGCCATTTCCTTCTCCAGGAAATCTTCCCGACCCAGGGATCGAACCCAGGTCTCCCACATTGGAGGCAGACGCTTTAACCTCTGAGCCACCAGGGAAGACACCAGCTGAGATATTAATGCATATATATGGAATCTAGGAAAATGTTACTGATGAATCTATTTGCAGGGAAGGAACAGAAACGCAAACGTAGAAAACAGACTTGTGAACACAGTAGGGGAAGGAGAGGGTAGAATGAATTGAGAAACGAGAATCGACATATACACACTGTCAGGTGTAAAATAGTTAATGGGAAAGCTACTATATAACACAGAGAGCCCAGCCTGGCATTCTGTCACAACCTAGAGGGGTGGGATGGGAAGAGGAAAGGAGATTCATAAGAGAGGGGATATATATAAAATTATGGCTGATTCAGACTTCCCTGGTGGCTCAGAGGTTAAAGCGTCTGCCTCCAATGCGGGAGACCTGGGTTCGATCCCTGGGTCGGGAAGATCCCCTGGAGAAGGAAATGGCAACCCACTCCAGTATTCTTGCTTGGAGAATCTCATGGACTGAGGAGCCTGGTGGGCTGCAGTCCATGGGGTCACAAAAAGTCGGACACAACTGAGTGACTTTACTTACTATGGCTGATTCATGTTGTTGTACAGCAGAAACATTGTAAACACAACATTGTAAAGCAATTATCCTCTATTTAAAAATAAATTTTTAAAAAACTGGATCTAATCAAGCCTCTAAACCCACCAATTTCCAGTTTATAGGAAATTCAGGACTGGAAGGGAAAGCTAAACACTTTAGCTTTTCTTAAGAAAACAAACCATCCTGGTTTGCCCAAGACTGAGGACTCTCCAGGATGTAGGGTCAGTGTTAAACCAGGAGAATCCTAGGCAAACCAGGATGGTTGGGCGCACACACTACAATCAGACAGATTCATAAGTGGGGTAGACCTGGTCTCTAAAAGTCCATGCCATTAACAAAAAGTGGGCAAACTGTTTTAGATTAAGACACTAAAGAGAGACCATATGCAAATGCAACATGTGAACCGACCATAAAAGACATTCGGGGGACAGCTGGGGAAATCTGAATATGGAGCAGTACTACTCAAGCAGTCCAGAGATGTAAATGAACCATGTCACTAAGCACAGTATTTAATCCGCCTGAAATATTTCTGGAAAGGAAACTTCCTCAATGAAGGATGTGGTGCACTGATACACACTCTGGTGCAAGCTCCTTATCTTAGCAAAATGCTAACATTCGTTGAATCCTGGCGGTGGGTATAATGCCGTTCATAGTATTCAGATCAGTTCAGTCACTCAGTCACATCTCTTTGCAACCCCATGGACTACAGTGTACCAGGCTTGGCCAAAAAGTTCATCCAGGTTTTTTCATAAGATATTCCAGAAAGACCCAAACAAACTTTTTGGCCAACCCAATACTTATTCTTTCAACTTTCCTGTATGTTTAAAAGTTTGCATTATAAAAATGACGAAAGCACAAATTCTAAAATCATATTACTTACATAATGTACACTAACACAATTAGCACAAAGCTGATTATCTACAACCAATCCTATATTTATTCATTAGATATTCCTCAGGGAATAGCTAAGTTAAAAATAGAAAAATGAGTTAGCCAAAAGAAAAAAGCACATTCCATGCTGAGGAAACAGAATGTAGAAGGGGCCAGAATGGAAGAAATTTGTCTTTTTCAAGGAAAGGAATTCAATGTACATAGAAAAATGAGGCTACTCAGATGATGAAAGGGCTGTGAGGCTCTATGAAGAAGGGTCTTTATTTATTTAGGACTTTATTTTAAAAACAAGAAGCTCATGACAGATTTCAAGCACTGGAGAAACAATGAGAATGGCATTTTAGAAAACTCACTCTGGCTACAGAGAATGGAATGGATGGGGGCAAGCGTGAATACAGCAGCACAAATTGGGAAGATGGCCTTTTCAATAATAAGCTGGTGCAAGATGATGCAACCTGCAGGACGGAGACTTGGTGGCCAGCTGCATGTGGGCAGAGGGCACAGGAAAACGACTCAGGTGTAATTCCCAGGCTTCTAGCTTGAGTGACTGAGTAGATTATTATATTCATCAAGATTGAAAATACAGAAGCAAGAACAGATTTGGAGCAAAGATACAAAGTACATAAATTAGATACTTTGAGTTCAGAGTACCCAGAAGACATCCAGGTAGAACCTACCTTGTAGGCAGTTGAATATGAGAATGAGAAAGATAATTCAGACTTCCAGTTTACATTTAGTACATAGGGAACAAAGGAGAAAATAAGTCATTTTACATTTATGCTTTATGTTAAATTTTTTCAATTATAAAAATAATATATTAATATTATTTATATAAAATAAAAATGGGGAAATGGAAATATATGTCTATAATATATAAACATATATTATTTTCATAAAATGAAAAATAGGGAAATGGAAATAAAACTTATTTGACAACCATTAATCAACACTGGTTTATCATTTGAGACTACTTCCTTCTAATATTTTTATATGGATATTCATACAATGGGGCTTCCCTTGTGGCTCAACTGTTATCCAACTGCAATGCAGGAGACCTGGGTTTGATCCCTGGGTTGGGACGATCCCTTGCAGAAGGGAAAGGCTACCCACTCCAGTATTCTGGCCTGGAGAATTCCATGGACTGTATAGTCCATGGGGTCGCAAAGAGTCAGACACAACTGAGTAACTTTTGCTTTTTCCTTTCACACAGTAGCTTTAAAAGCCGTATTTTTATGACAAAGAGGCTTCTCTAGAGGTATTTACCATTGACAAGAATTAGAAACACTGGTGACCTGATATCACTTTGTAAATCAGACAGTGCTTGCTAAGTTACATGTCCTTAGGCTCTTAAGATGCAAAACATAATTTAACTGTTTTTAAATTATTAAGTTTAATTAAATTAGGCTGTTAAGATTCAAAACATAATTTGCCTATTTTTATGAAACTCTTCAAAAAAATTACAGAGAAAGGAACACTTTCAAACACATTCTATGAAGCCACAACACGTTGATACCAAAACCAGGCAAAGACAACATGAAAAAAGAAAATTACAGGCCAATATCACTGATGAACATAGATGCAAAAATCCTCAACAAAATTCTAGCAAACAGAATTCAACATCACATTAAAAAGCTCATACATCATGATCAAGTTGGGTTTATTCCAGGGATACAAGGATTCTTCAATATACACAAATCAATCAATGTGATGCACCACATGAACAAACTGAAAGATAAGATCATCTCAATAGATGCAGAAAAAGACTTTGACAAAATTCAGCATCCATTATGATAAAAAACGCTTCAAAAAATGGGCATAAAATGAACCTACCTCAACATAGTAAAGGCCATACATGAAAAGACCACAGCAAATATTATTCTCAATGATGAAAAACTAAAAGCATTCCCTCTAAGATCAGGGACAAGACCAGGGTGTCCACTCTCACCACTATTAGTCAACATCGTTTTGGAAATTCTGGCTATGGCAATTAGAGAAGAAAAATAAATAAAGGGAATCCAGATTGGAAAAGGTGAAGTAAAACTCACCATTTGTAGATGACATGATACTATACATAGAAAACATAAAAGAAATTATCAGAAAAATCACTAGAGCTAATCAGTGAATACAGCAAAGTCATGGGATACAAGGTTAATACACAAAAATCACTTGCACTCCTATATACTAACAATGAAAAATAAGAAAGAGAAATTAAGGAATCAATCCCACTCACCATTGCAACAAAAAGAATTAAATATCTAGAAATAAATCTACCTAAGGAGACAAAAGACTTGTATATGGAAAACTATAAATACTGATCAAAGAAATAAAAAATGACATAAACAGATGGAGAAATATTCCATGTTCCTGGGTAGGAAGAAACAATATTGTGAAAATGACTGTACTACCAAATGCAGTCTACAAATTCAATGTGAATCCTATCAAATTACCAATGGCATTTTTCACAGAACTAGAACAAAAAATTTCACAATTCATGTGGAAACACAAAAGACCCTAATAGCCAAAGCAGTCTTGAGAAAGAAGACTGGAGCTGGACTTCAGGTTATACCACAAGGCTACAGTCATCAGGACAGTATAGTACTGGCACAAAAACAGAAATACAGACCAATGGAACAAGACATAGAACCCGGAGATAAACCCATGCACCTATGGGTACCTGATTTTTGACAAAGGAGGTAAGAATATACAATGTGGCAAAGACAGCCTCTTCAATAAGTGGTGCTGGGAAAACTGTACAGCCACATGTCTAAGAATGAAATTAGATCACTACCTAACACCATACACAAAGATCAACTCAAAATGGATTAAAGACCTAAATGTAAGACCAGAAACTATTAAACTCTTAGAGGAGAACATAGGCAGAACACTCGATGACAGAAATCAAAGCAAGATCTTCTATAAATAAATAAATAAAATATATTTATATATATTAATAAATATAAATAAGATCTTCTATAAACAAATAAATAAATAAAACCACCATATGACCAGCAATCCCACTCTGAGGCATATACCCTGAGGAAACCAAAATTGAAAAAGACACCTGTATCCCAGTGTTCACTACAGCACTATTTCCAATAGCTAGAACATGGAAGCAACCTAGCAGATGAATGGATAAAGAAGCAGAGGTACATATATACAATGGAATACTACTCAGCCATAAAAAGGAATGCATTTGAACCAGTTCCAATGAGGTGGACGTGGACGAACCTAGAGCCTATTATACAGAGTGAAGTAAGTCAGAAAGAGAAATATAAATACTGTATACTGACACATATATATGGAATCTAAAGCGATAGCATTGATGAATTTTTCTCAGGGCAGCAATGGAGAAACACATAGAGAACAGATCTATGGACATGGGGGGAGGAGAGGAGGAAGAAGGGGAGATGTATGGAGAAAGTAACATAGGAATTTACAATATCATATGTAAAATAGATAGCCAACGGGAATTTGCTGTATGACTCAGGGAATTCAAACAGGGGCTCTAATAGGCTGAAGGGTAGGATAGGGAGGGAGATGAGAGGGAGGTCCCGGAGGGAGGGAACATGGGTGTACCTATGGCTGATTCTTGTTGATGTATGACATAAAACCACAAAATTCTGTAAAGCAATTACACTTCAATTAAAAATTTTTTTTTAAATTGTTGGGCACATAATCCAAGAACAACTCCAGAGTTGAAGAAATCATGACTAGAGAATGTCAGTTTCAATGTCCAGTTTGTTATAGTATATACTGGATCATTAGGGGATTCTGGAACTTTCTGCCTCCATACTCCACAGCACAATTATAGGTATTCAGTTTCTTCTTTGAAGCTCTCCTTTCCCATAGGGTCTCTACTACAATCACTTCTCCTTCCATAGGTGAGAGGTAATTGGGGGTATTGCGCTTAAGGGTAACCACACTTTTAAAGGCTGTTCTAGCCTAAAAAACCCAAAGGAATGAAGCTCTACTAAGATCACACAGCCACTCTGGGATCAATTCATAGCTTACTCTGCTTTTTTAAAAAGTTAGACTTGTTTCTCATTCTAATCCACGGCTACCTCATGAATGCAGAACACATCCAGTAAAATCTCTGGGCAAATACAGAGACCTGAGTTAATGTGAAATTATGACCACATACAGAGAAAAGCTCCATTATCACCCCACCACAGGCAGAACCAGACAGAGGAGACAGGCTATAAACTGGGATCAAGGGAGCCATGACCGGCTGACAGCAAAAGGAAGGAATAGCCCAGATCCACATCCAAAGAATGGTTACAACCAGGCAAATATGCATGAGAGCCAGTTAACCTGAAAACTAAGGTTA
The DNA here is from genome assembly GCA_006408695.1 of Aepyceros melampus. Taxonomy (NCBI): domain Eukaryota; kingdom Metazoa; phylum Chordata; class Mammalia; order Artiodactyla; family Bovidae; genus Aepyceros; species Aepyceros melampus. Next base: position 113,941 of record SJXQ01002761.1, read on the forward strand.
TAAATCTGCCTCGGGAAGGAGGCCCCTTATTCTTCCTGCTCAAGATCCAAAGATTGGTTTCCTAGGTAATGTTTTCAGGTCTGTGATGTCACAATATGCCAAACCTGGAAGTTACTGACACTTCAGCCTTAACAAAGAGCCGACAGGCTTGCAAGAGGCTGCTTACAAGTGAAGAGAAGCACCAGTTCACAGTGAGGGGTGTGGGGGAACAGACCCACGGGCTCAGCTTGTCTCGGGATGAAAGGCTTGCCGAGGAGCTTCTTAGTGGAGTTTGGGGGACAGCACAACCTGTAGAAACCAATCCTAGTATCAGTTTAATAAACCGAGGAGAAACTACAGGAATCCAATTCCTTATAATTTAAGCCCTCGCTCTGTGTTCCCACAGCCCCATGTTTCTCTCTATAATAGCACTTATCATCTTTAATGTAACTACCTAGGTTTGTTTTTTTTTTTAACCATCTTCCTCACGGGAGTATATAATCTTTTCAAGGGTAGAAATGAGGCCAAAACTGCTTATTATTCATCTTTGTGTTCTTGGTGTGTAACACAAAGTAGGGATTCAATGGTAAATGGAGCATCACATGTTTTTGTATAATCTGCAACCACTAGGTAATTAACATATATTACTGACTTACTCTATTGAAAATTTAGAAGAAAAATTCACCTATAAGCTCACCATTCAGTGAAGAATAATTGCTGCTAACTTTTTAGGATATAGCTTCCCAAGTACGTACATTTAAATTGGTGTCTTAAAGTGGAATTACACTGTACATATTATACATTTTGCTTTACAACAATTTCATCAAGTAATAATGTATCATGAGCATCTTTCCATATATTATATGTAGTTACCTCTTATTTATTGGCTATATGGTATTTCATTAAGTAAATGTAATGTAGCTTATTTATCTAATTCCTTGCCACCGCTGGAAATATAAGTTGCTTCTAACCTTTTGCTATTTCAAAAAGTCTCTTCATCAATACTCTGACAGTAAAATTTTTGCATACATTTTTAGTTATGTAGCAGAACTGCTCAGTTGAAGAGTCGTATGTTTTTAAGGCCCTAAGATATGTATGACTAAACAGTTGTTTAAAAATGTTGTCTTAGACTCCCCTGGTGGTCCAGTGGTTAAGAATCTGCCTGTCAATGCAGGAGACATGGATTCGATCCCTGGTCTAGGAAAATTTCACAGGCTCTGAAGCAACTAAGCACACGTGCCACAGCTACTGAGCCTGCACAAGGCAACTACAGAAGCCTGCACCCTAGAGCCCTGTGCCCCGCAACAAGAGAAGCCATCACAACGAGAGGCCCATGCACCACAAATAGAGAGTAGCCCCTACTCGCTGCAACTAGAGAAAGCCTGCACAGCAATGAAGACTCAGCACAGCCGAAATCAATCAATAAACTACAATTGTAAATGTTGTACTAATTTACACTCAAACCAGCAAAGAATAAGAGTTCTGGTCTCCCTGGCTAACACTCAGTAGTTTCAAGCACTGCCCTATTGAAATAAGGAACAAGACAAGATATGCACCATCATTCCTACATGGGAACATCTTCTATCCAATAAAATGAGGGGGGGGGAAGCATTTGAAGGAAAAAGACAAAACTATTTTTATGACCAGCTACCAAGAATATGCAAGAGAATCAACTGGAAAATGTATAAAGCAAAGAAAAGAATAGGTAGCTTGACCCAAAATCTCCAATAACTACTTAGCAAATATCATGAAAATGGTCCTTTTCATAATAGCATGAAAAACTACAGTATCTTATATTAATCTCAAGAAAAAAAGACCTATATTGGAAAAAAATGTCAAGAATCACATAAGCCTACAGTAATTTAAGAGACAGGTCACATATCTGAACAGAAAAAATACTGTAAAAATTTCAATTCTCCTTAAATGAATTAATTACTTCAGTGTACTTCCAATCACAAGCCCAAGAATATTTTTGATAAGTTGACTCTAGAGCTCTGTTAGAAAATACATGAAAATGTTAACAGTATATATCCTTTAACCCAGAAATTCCACATCAGGAATTTATCTTGAATATATATATATATATATATTATATATATATCATCACATACACTTATTCACCACATATATACAGTCATTGCACAAATATACAAAGATATATGTACAAGGACATTAACTAACATTATGATAACAATAAAGTAGAAACAACCTTAAAATTAATTAGCAACAGACAAGTTAAATGACATATTTGTGGAAGTTAAAACTATATAGCCTATACTAAAAAATCAGGTAGACCTATAAGTACTGATATAGATTCTACATCATTGTAGAACAATCTCCAAAGTCTCTTGTTAAGTGGCAAGCATGGTGCAGAACAGTGGTTTTGTAAATTTTTTTCATTGAAGTATAGCTAATTTACAATATTGTGTTAGTTTCAGGTGTAGAGCAAAGTGATTCAGTTATACATATATATTATACAATGTATATAATATATATATATATATTCCTTTTTAAATTCTTTTCCATTATAGGCTATTACAAGATAATGAATATAGTTCCCTGTGCTATACAATAGGTCATTGCTGTTTACCTATTTTACATATGTGCATGCTGTGTGCTAAGTCACTTCAGTTTCATCTGACTCTCTGGGACCCCATGGACTGTAGCCTGCCAGGCTCTTCTGTCCATGGCATTTTCCAGGCAAGAATACTGGAGGGTATTGCCATTCCCTCCTCCAGGGGATCTTCTCAACCCAGGGATCGAACCCATGTCTCTTTCATTTCCTGCATTGGTAAGCAGCTTCCTTACCACTAGCTCCACTTGGGAAGACCCATTTTATATATAGTAGTATATATATGCTAATTCCAAATTCCTAATTTATCTCCCCACTAACCACTGCTAACCCTTTTGGTAACCGTAATTTTGTTTTCTATGTCTTTGAGTCTATTTCTGTTTTGCAAATAAGTTTGTTTACATCACCTTTGTAGATTACGCATATAAGTGATTTCATTGGATCATAGAAAAAGCAAGAGAATTCCAGAAAAACATCTACTTCTGCTTCATTGATTTACACCAAAGCTTTTGACTGTGTGAGTATGAAAGTCGCTCAGTCTGTCTGACTCTTTGCAACCCCATGAATTAAACAGTCCATGGAATTCTCTAAGCCAGAATACTGGAGTGGGTAGCCTTTCCCTTCTCCAGCAGATCTTCCCAACCCAGGGACCAAACCCAGGTCTCCCACATTACAAGAAGATTCTATACCAGCTGAGCCATAAGGGAAGCCCCACAGTTTGACTGTGTAGATCACAACAAACTATGGAAAATTCTTCAAGAGATGAGAATACCAGACCACCTGACCTGCCTCCTAAGGAACCTGTAAGCAGGTCAAGAAGCAACAGTTAAAATTGGACATGGAACAACAGACTGGTTCCAAATTGGGAAAGGAGTATGTCAAGGCTGTGTATTGTCACTCTACTTATTTAACTTATATGCAGAATACATCATGCGAAATACTGGGCTGGATGAAGCACAAGCTGGAATCAAGATTGCTGGGAGAAATGTCAAGAACCTCAGATCTGCAGATGACACCACCCTTATGGCAGAAAGTGAAGAAGAACTAAAGAACCTCTTGATGAAAGTGAAAGAGGAGAGTGAAAAGGCTGGCTTAAAACTCAACATTCAAAAAACTAAGAGCATGGCATCTGGTCCCATCATTTCATGGCAAATAGATGGAGAAACAATGGAAACAGTGACAGATTTTTTTCTTGGGCTCCAAAATCACTGCAGATAGTGACTGCAGCCATGAAATTAAAAGACATTTGCTCCTTGGAAGAAAAGCCATGACCAATGTAGACAGCATATTAAAAAGCAGAGACATTACCTTGCCAAGAAAGGTTCATCTCATCAAAGCTACCGTTTTTCCAGTAGTCATGTATGGATGTGAGAGTTGGACTACAAAGAAAGCTGAGCGATGAAGAATTGATGCTTTTGAACTGTGGTGTTGGAGAAGATTCTTGAGAGTCCCTTGGACTGCAAGGAGATCAAACCGGTCACTCCTAAAGGAAATCAGTCCTGAATGTTCATTGGAAGGACTGATGCTGAAGCTGAAATTCCAATACTTTGGTCACCTTATGCAAGAACTGACTCATTGGAAAAGACCCTGATGCTGGGAAAGATTGAGGGCAGGAGGAGAAGGGGACGACAGAGGATGAGATGGCTGGATGGCATCACCAACTCGATGGATATGAGTTTGAGCAAGCTCCGGGAGTTTGTGATGGACAGGAAAGCCTAGCGTGCTACAGTCCATAGGGTTGCAAAGAGTTAAACACAACTGAGCAATTGAACTGATATCATATAATATTTGTCCTTCTTTGTATGACTTACTTCACTTAATATGATAATCTCTAGGTCCTTTAGAACAGTGTTTATAGTTTGTTTCTATTTGTTTCAAAAAGAGATAAGGATGTGTACACATACACACACACACACACACACACACACAGAATATCTCTGGCTACACGAGAAACTAGTAAGAGTAGTGACATCTGAAGCACTAGGAGCCAGGAATAAAAAAGACTCAACTGCATGCACAAGCACTTTTTTATATTGTTTTAATTTTTCTACCACGTGCACATACCATCTTTTCAAAATAAAATTTTCTTGCCTTTTTGACACCAAGTTGCTTGTTTTACTCAGTCTGACCATTAGCAAAATCCTAGATGGCACCCCACTCAGTACTCATGACTGGAAAATCCCATGGATGGAGAAGCCTGGTAGGCTGCAGTCCATGGGGTCGCTAGGAGTGGGACACGACTGAGTGACTTCACTTTCACTTTTCACTTTTCACTTTCCTGCATTGGAGAAGGAAATGGCAACCCACTCCAGTGTTCTTGCCTGGAGAATCCCAGGGACGGGGGAGCCTGGTGGGCTGCTGTCTATGAAGTTGCACAGAGTCGGACACGACTGAAGAGACTTAGCAGCAGCAGCAGGCTTACTCTAAATCATTGCATTTTTAATCTACTGTTTTGTAAAATATTTTCATTTTATTCAAAAGTGAAACAACATGTAAAGATATATAATGAAGTTTCTCGCTACCTCTGACTGCCATCCCTGTAGTTTTCCTCCACAGTAGGTAACTACTATTATCAGTTTCTTCCCCCCCCAGGCCCTGCTCCAGCCATGTGGCATTACATTTGGAAGCTTAGTCCTCTGACCGGGGATCAAATCTGTGCCTCTTGCTGTGGAAATGGAGACTGTTAACCACTAGAATGCAGAGAAGTCCCTTTCGTTTTAATTTTTTTCAATTATCAGTTTCTTATAAAACTTACCAATTTCTCTATGGATATACAGCAAATACAAATCAATATTCTGTTCATCTTTTGCCCTTTTTTACAAAGATATTATGAATACCTTGCTATTTCCACTTAGTAACATACCTTATAACCAAAATCAGAAGCCACAAAAGAAAAAACAGACTGGACATCATCATAATTAAATAATCTTGTGCTTCAAAGGATAATGTCAAGAAAGTAAACAGACAACCCACACAATAGTAGAGAATTTTTGCAAATCATGAATCTGATAAGGAACTTATATCTATAATTTTAAAAGAATTATTAAAACTCAATAATAAAAAGATGACCCAACTGAAAAATGGGCCAAACATCTAAATAAACAGGTCTCCAAAGAATATATACAAATGGCCAACAAACATGAAAAAATGCTCAACACCATTAACCACAGGGAAATGCATGGTTACCATCATTAACCATGGGGAAATGCAATCAAAACCACAAGGAAATACCACTTCTCACCCACTGAGATGTATGTAATAAAAAACACAGACAGTAGAGTTGACAAGGATGTAGAGAAAGTGAAACATTCACATACTGCTGGTGGGAATATAAGATGGGCTAGCTGCTTTGTAAATAGTCTGGCAGTTCCACAAAAGGTTAAAATAGGTATCATATGACCCAGCAATTCCACTACTAGGTATCTTCCTAAGAGAAATGAAAACATATGTTCTCACAAAAATTTGCACATGAATATTCATAGCAATACTACTCATAATAGCCAAATAAGGAAACAACCAAAGTGCCCATCAACTCACGAGTGAATAAATAAAATGTGGTATATCTATAGAATGGAATATTATTCAGCCATAAAAAGGAACAAAGTATGCTACATGCTACAACACAGATGAGCCTTACAAATATCATGCTAAGAGAAAGAAGTCAGATACAAAGGACCACATTTGCAAAGAACTTCACTTGTATGAATTGTGCAGGATAGGCAAGTCCATAAAGACAAAGTAGATTAGTGGTTACCTAGGGCTAGGAAGTTAGGAAAAAATGGTATTCCATTATATGGGATGTAGCATATTTAATTTAACTTAGTTCCTCACTGATGGGGCTTTTCAGCTATTTCATCATTTGCTGTTACAATATTGCAATCAATCAATCAATGTATGTCAGTATATTTGTAGGACAAAGCCTCAGGAATGGAATTACTGTGTAAAAGGGAATATATACATTTATAATCTTAATCCATATTGCTAAATTTCCCTCCATAGAGATAGTGCTAATTTACACTCTGATTGGTAAATTTATAGGATTTGTGTTTCCCCACAGTATTGCCAACAGTACATTATCAAATTTATGAAATTGCCAATCTAAGATATAAAAATGGTGTCTCAGGGTAGTTTTAATTTGCATTTTCACTGTAATAGAAGAGACTGATGGAGAAGGCAATGGCACCTCACTCTAGTACTCTTGCCTGGAAAATCCCATGGACAGAGGAGCCTGGTAGGCTGCAGTCCATGGGGTCGCGAACAGTCGGACACGACTGAGCAACTTCACTTTCACTTTTCATTTTCATGCATTGGAGAAGGAAATGGCAACCCACTCCAGTGTTCTTGCCTGGAGAATCCCAGGGATGGGGGAACCTGGTGGGCTGCCATCTATATGGTCATACAGAGTCGGACACAACTGAAGTGACTTAACAGCAGCAGAAGAGACTGAATATCCTCTCGTGGGTCATAAACACATTTATGCTTTCTTTTTATATCGTGCATTCATTTGCCTTTTAGGCTATTGTGTTTTTTCTTATCTATTTCCAGGAGCTCATTATAAATTAAGGAAAAAAGCCTTTGTGATATGAACTGCAAATTTTTTCCAGTTTGTATGTTTTCTCCTCTCTTTGTTTTGACGCTTTTTATCAAGCAAGTTATTGATTTTTTTAAACTGTTTTATTGCAATATAATTCAGATACCATAAAGCACAATCATTTATTCAGTTCAGTGGTGTTTGGTATAGTCACGGGGTTATGCATCTATAACAACAATCAATTTTGAAATATTTTCATTAACTCCTTAGCAGTCACTCCCCATTTCTCCTCAAACCCCTGATCCTCTGCCCTGTTGTTGTTCAGTCCCTAAGTCGTGTCTGACTCTCTGCAACCCCATGAACTGTAGCCCACCAGCCTCCTCTCTCCATGGGATTTCCCAGGCAAGAATACTGGAGTGGGCTGCCATTTCCTTCTCCAGGGGATCTTCCCGACCAAAGGATCGAACCCGAGTCTCCTGCATTAGCAGACAGATTCTTTACTGCTGAGCAAAGTAGGGAAGCCCCACTCTAAGGCCTGCTGCTGCTGTTGCTAAGTCGCTTCAGTCATGTCCAACTCTGTGCGACCCCTTAGACGGCAGCCCACCAGGCTCCCCCCACCCTGGGATTCTCCAGGCAAGAACACTGGAGTGGGGTGCCATTTCCTTCTCCAATGCATGAAAGGGAAAAGTGAAAGTGAAGTCGCTCAGTCGTGTCTGACTCCCAGCGACCCCATGGACTGCAGCCTACCAGGCTCCCCCGTCCATGGGATTTTCCAGGCAAGAGTACTGGAGTGGGGTGCCACTGCCTTCTCCGACTCTAAGGCCTAGGTAACAAATCTACTTTCTGTCTTTAGAGATCTGCCTAGTCTGGACATTTCCTATAAATGAAATCATATACTTTGTGACCTTCTGTGCCTGGCTTCTGGATACCAGTCCCTTATCAGGTAAATGATTTTTCAAATATTTTCTCCTATTCTGATATTCTGTGGGTTCTTTTCACTTTCTTGATGGTATCATTTGTAGCACAAAATGATTTTTTTTTTACCTTTGATGATGTTCAATTACACACACACACACACACACACACACACACACACACATTCTTGTAGCTGTTCCTTAGTCTTTGATGTTATTTCTAAGAAGGCTTTGCCTAACCCAAGGTCAAAGAGATCTACTCCCATGTTTCAGGCTCTTACATTTAGCTCTTTAAATCCATTTTGAAATCATTTTTGTGTATTGTGTAACAAAGGAAATTAGGTTTTATGTAGCCACACTTAACAACCTTTTATTATATGGCTTCTGAATTTTCACAGTTAGGGTTTCTACGCTTCAAGATTATTTTTAAAAATTCTCTGATTTCCTAAGGGGCTTCCCTGGTGGCTCAGAGGTTAAAGCATCTGCCTCCAATGCGGGAGACCTGGGTTCGATCCCTGGGTCGGGAAGATCCCCTGGAGAAGGAAATGGCAATCCACTCCGGTATTCTTGCCTGGAGAATCCCATGGACAGAGAAGCCTAGTAGGTTACAGTCCACGGGGTCACAAAGAGTCGGACATGGCTGAGCGACTTCACCTTCCCCTGATTTCCTAGGGTATATTTAGGATTTCTTCCTTTTACACTTAAATCTTCAACTCTTCTATAGTTTATCCTGGTCTGCAGCATGAGATATGGATCCAATCATTTTTTTTTTTTGGTCTTGGCTTCCCAGTTGTCAACCACCATCTAATCTATTAAGTAGGTCATTTGTTCCTCAGTGATTTGAGGTCCCATCTTCATAAACATATATATAAACATTTTTAAACTGTATAATGAAAATAAAGGACAACTGGAAGAGTATTCAAGAAAAGAGAAGGAGATAAGAGTGTGAAAATATATGGGCTTCATGACTTTATTTTGGGTAGAAGAAGCTCTTTAACTACTTTCTTAATTTTTTCTTGTGGGTACTGGTATGTTAAAGTTTACTATAGCTTCTAGAATTAATATTAGCCATTTGCATTCTTCTCGAAAATCTTCCATTTCACCTAGGTTTTCAAAGTATTAGGAGGCAGTTATACAAAGTACTTCTTTAAATTTTTAAAAATGTCTTCATACTCTTTTTCTCATTTAAGACTATATTCTTGATTAGGTTTACTTATCTATTTCATTTCTTCTTCCAATAATACCTTCTGGCTTATTTGTTGACGTCTATGGGTTTTTTGTTTTGTAGTTCATATATTTCTGGAATTTTAAAATGTTAGTGATTTCTTCCTTCAGTTATTCTTAGAGTCGCTGTTCTATTTCTAGCTCACTAACTTGAAAGCTCAATTTATTTCCTTTTAATTCGCACTTTCACCTAGGTATATCATCTTAAATTTATCTACCCGTCTGCCTATCTATTTATGCCACACCATACAGCTTGTGAGATCTTAGTTCCCCAACCAAGGACTGAAGCCAGGCCCTTGACAGTGAGAGCACAGAGTCCTAGTCACTGGACTGCAAAGGAATCCCCTCATTTGTACTTTATGCCTACCTATATTGTTTGAATATTATAAAGAAGTTATGTTACTTATGTAAAAAGAGAGAGAGAGATTACAAGAAAAGAACATTTCAAAGATCAAAATAATTTACCAGGGTCAGAACTGGGAATAAAGCAGGAGGCATTCACTGTGGGTGCAAAATATAAAAGGGTGCCCCAAACTCAGTAATCAAGACAAATGATATCTTCATACAATAATCTGGAAAATCAAATTGTAAAGCTATGACCTGTAGACTGGCTGCCTGCTTTTATAGAGTTTTATTGGAAGTAGGGCCAGGACTAGAGTAAGATGAATAAGGCATGGTTTAGCAAGTACAGGAATGAATTTCACTTGGTAAAAAACTTAGTATTTTGTTCACAGATATTTTGGACTAATTTTAATTTTTTTAAATATTGCACTAAAAATGTTCTTGAGGATTTCCCTGGTGGTCCAGTGGTTAAGTATCTGTCTGCCAATGAGGGGGACAATAGTTCGATCCCTTGTCCGGGAAGATTCCACATGCCTCAAGGCAGCTGGGCCTGTGTGCCACAACTGCTGAGCCCTCGTACCTAGAGCCCATGCTCTGTCTTAAGAGACGGCCCCTGCATAGCAACAAAGACCCAGTGCAGCCAAAAATAAATAAATACATAAATAATTTTTTAATGTATCTTGTTACTAAGATCTGGGGTATCCTCTTAAATTTTATAGCCAATGTGGGTTGCTTTACTTGCCTCATCCGAGATCTGGCCCCATAACCAACGCTTGATGATAGTATAATGACTTTTTAATTTCTTTTCACTTCTCTATGCTTTCCAAATTCTGCACAATAAACATAACAATAAGGATTACTTTGATCATCAGGAAAAGATAAGCTGAAAATGAAGTCAAGACTCATTCAATGATGTTCCTTGTGGTTTCACCGTGGGGCTTGCAGGAAACAAAAACTAGAGTGCAGATGGCCCCACAGTTGCAATTGGCTTGAACCACCTGGTAGTCTGAAGGAGGAAACAGGTTGCTATTAATATAATTAAACTATCATGGTCCAGGTTATCACAAACTCCCAACTGGTGAGCACACAGGACCAGTTAGGGATAAGGAGGAGAAGCAGGTTCCGAGCCAGCCCACTAAGAGCAGCCTTACCAAGGTGTAGATGTGAGGAACCAAAGCTGGTGGACATCATGGAAATTCCTAACTTGCTCTGTAGCAGGAAAGCTAGTCATCCTTACACAGTCCCGCTCGGGCTGGGTTCACCACAGCAACAATTAACTGCCCATCTTCCTTTGACTTTAGTAGCTGTGGCAAAATCTTCTCTGCTTGACCAGGGTGGAATTCACAGTTGGTGATGCCTGCAAAAGAGAGGCCCACATGCCATAACCAGGGCTTGGTAACAACCTAGAGGGGTGGGACAGGGAGGTGAGGGGACATGGGCAAACCTGTGGCTGATTCATGCTGATGTCTGGTAGAAACCAACATAATACTGTAAGGCAATTATCCTTCAAATAAAAATAAATAAATGAAAAAAAAAAGAACAAGCCCAGCAGTTGGGGGGTGGGGAGCTTCAGCTTTATGGAAACATGCAGATGCCAGGGATCTTCCCATTGGATCTAGCATATTTCTGCCTAACAATGAAAGAAATGCTTTGGACCTGCTTCATTTTTTCCAACGCACTTCCCTTGCAGTATCTCAGTGAGACTTCACCTTGAGAGACTAGATGTATTATTTTACAACTCAGCAACTCACACAGTACTTAAGGACCTACACCAAGAAGAGAACCTTGACTATAACTCAAGTGCTCCTTCTGCTATATTGGAGGTTTTGACACAGAGCCTCAGGAACTGTCTGGAGGTGAGGTAGAGGGGGAGAGAAAATCTTTTTTCTATGTTGCATTTGGCAGAAGATTTTGTTCAAAGCAAAGATCTTACTGCTAAAAATAATTTGAAACTGACTGTATTATGTTATGATGCCTCGTAAGTCTAATGTCAAGAAGGCTCTTTTATATTAAAGCTTTGCCAAGTTCCCTTTCTATCATATAGGCTTATTCCTTTCTTTAGGCTTTTTCTGGATAGAAATAAGAATGATTCAGGAGGGATAAATTAGGAGTTTGGGATAAATTCAGGAGGGATAAATTAACAGATACATACTACTATATATAAAATAGGTAACCAACAAGGACCTTCCCTGGTGGCTCAGAGGTTAAAGCGTCTGCCTCCAATGCGGGAGACCTGGGTTCGATCCCTGGGTCGGGAAGATCCCCTGGAGAAGGAAATGGCAACCCACTCCAGTATTCTTGCTTGGAGAATCTCATGGACTGAGGAGCCTGGTGGGCTGCAGTCCATGGGGTCACAAAGAGTCGGACACGACTGAGTGACTTTACTTACTTAACAAGGACCTATTGTTTAGGACAGGGAACTACACTCAATATTTCATAATAACTTATAAGGGAAAATAATCTGAAAAAGAATATATATATGTATGTGTATATATATATGAATCATTTTGCTGTACACCTGAAACTAACATAACACTATAAATCAACTATTAGAGAAGGAAATGGCAACCCACTCCAATATTCTTGCCTGGAGAATTCCATGCACAGAGGAGCCTGGCAGGCTGCAGCACACGGGGTTGCAAAGAGTTGGACACAACTGAGCAACTTTCACTCACATCACATAAATCAACTATACTTCAATTTAAATAAAGGGGGGGAGGGGTGATT
>SJXQ01002761.1:126386-257022 GCA_006408695.1 Aepyceros melampus
GATTAGTTATTGGGACCTCTTTTGGAAAACCATCAGGATCCAACTCTGACCATTCCAGAATACTTTCTCTTCCTCCCCACAGTCGTGGATACAGTGCATGCTCTTTCCCATGGCAGAGGAACAACAACTCTTAATTTCTCCCCAAAAGGTAAGCAGTGTACCGTTGAAGGCTGCTGTCCACCTGGCATCCTCTGCCACCTGCTCCACCAACTCAATCCCAAGGACCTAGGAGATATCTGGGCCAGAGAGGCCGATCACACCTGAAGAAGTAGGAGAGAGTAAGAGGAGGGTATTTTAGGGTATGAGACCAGTGAGCTTATGCCTATACCACTACTACAACCTCCCAGTCTGCAAGGGCCCTGGGTGCAGGGTGGATGGTGTTAGGGAGATAAGCTGTGTGCAGATTCTGCCCTGGGCTGCCACTTGCCAGTTCCACAGCAGATGTCAAGGAGGATGGTGTTAGAGTTCACTCCACTCAGCTCACCCACAGTCCGATACAGCATCTCTGCACCAGCAGTGTTGACCTGGAAAAAGGCATCCGGAGACATGCAGATCTTCAAGCCTACGAGATCTTCAAAGATGTGGGGGTCCCCAAAGAGGAGCTAGTAGGGGGACTGCTGATGGCTGCAATGGGTCATTGTGCTACAAAAGAATAAAAGAAGACAGCCCTTTGGAATGGCAGGCCAACCTATCTCTGTGGTTGGCTGGAGAAGGAGCCCCCAGCATCTCAGCTAGGAGCCAAAGCCTCCATGGCATGGCCCTGAGATCTCTGCTGGTGTTCCCCTCTCAGGGGATGGAGGTGCGCGCAGTCACTCAGCCATCAGCAGCTCTGCCTCACTAATCCACAACCCAGGATATAGCAAGCCATCAGCCTCCGGCTTGCTGTGGGGCTGTCCCAGGTTTACCTTTCCTGGAAGTAAAGTGATGTTAAGTCACAGACTGCTCCTGGCCCTTTGGTGAAAAACTCCTTTACAGCTTCCTTCTGAACAGAGAGCTCCTCCTGAACAGAGAGCTCCTCATGCCCACAGCACAAAATCAGGAGTCAAGCAAAAACTCATCTCTGATAATTTTCTCTCCAAGCTCTATGGTAATCAGCCATGCAGCAGTCAGACAAGAAGGTACATTTCTCAAATCCTATTATAAATAACACTTAACATAAAGCAGTGTTCTGTATAACCAAAAAAAAAACGTTATTTTCACATTTCAGCAGAAGCATTGCTTTGCTTATTGGGTTTTGACAAATCCTAAAGTGCCATAGCATGGCACTTTCTCTGGTTTGAGCATCTTTAATAAACCAAAGAGCTAAACTAAGCTTTTGTTCCATCTCAAGTAAACAATGACCTTTCAATTCGCTTCATACTTCTCTGTTTGAAATATCCCACCCACCCATCCAAATGCCCCCTCAAAAGACATGCATCCTAGGAGAAAGGAAAGAAAGGGCATGGAAGAGAGTAATGACCATAGTAACTAAATCCTTTCTTCGAGTCCCAAATGTTTTAAAATTCTTGTTATCACTACAGAGAGCCCTATCCATTAGCTTGACACCAGGACATATGACAATAAGCAATGTTTGAGCTATAGAGCTAAAAGGCCAGGAATCAGTGGTGTAGGTTCAAGCCTTAGCCTTGCTATTCTGTTGCTGTTGTTAGTCTCTTAACTCATGTCCAACTGTGCAACCTCATGGACTGCAGCATGCCAGCCTTCCCTGTTCTTCACCATCTCCCAGAGCTTGCTCTAACTCATGTCCATCGATTTGATGATGCTATCCAACCATCTCATCCTCTGTCACCCTCTTCTCCTCCCGCCCTCAATCTTTTCCAGTATCGGGGTCTTTTCCAATGAGTTGGCTCTTGGCATTTATTTACTGGCCCTTTAACCTTGGATACCTCTACGCCACCCTCTCCTTCTCTAGTCTACTTCACAAATTACTTGAGATGATCACATAAGAATAAACATTCTTATGAAAGTTGTAAGTGTATTAACAAATGTAAAAGTATTATGTGGATTATGAAATTCTGACCATATTCTGAAAAAAAAAGTGAAAGTATTAGTCTCTCAGTCACGTCTGACTCTGCGACCCCTTGGACTGTAGCCCTCCAGGCTCCTCTGTCCATGGAATTCTCCAGGCAAAAATATTGGAGTCCGTTGCCATTTCCTTCTCCAAGGGACCTTCTAGACTTAGGGATCAAACCCAGGTCTCCTGCATTGCAGGTGGATTCTTTACCATCTGAGCCACTGGAGAAGCTCTATAGTCTAGTCTCTATTAAATTGGCTTTTCGATTTGGTAGAGCACCTAATAACTTCCGTGGGCAAAGTTCTTGTGAAAAACCTTAGGAGTCCTTCCGTGATAACTAACTTGGTAACAGAGCCTGTCCCTTTGGTTTGATTATGTCAGCAGCATGGTTAAGAGAATCCTGGCCACCTCCTCCTCATCATCATCCCTAACCCTTCTAACGCATACAAACGTTCCATGGATGTTTTGTATCTGCTATTTACCCTGAAACCTCTCAGCACCAACTACAGCATACTGATAGTAAGGATTACTATAGAAGCTGCCCCTTGTCATTCCTTGAGTCTCTGCGTTAATTTCTGGGGATGAAAAATGATGATGGCCATTGTGTGCCCTTGGCTATTGGTGCAGACTATGAGCTCACGCCAGTACCCACCTTCATGAAACAGAAGGCAGGGCTCCAATGGGGACTGTCAAAGGAATACTTCATATTACCGGAAGAAAACAGTATTATTACACAGGCAAAACTAACAAAGTTTGACAGCTGATTACTCATGCTGAGTGACTGCTATGGGCTAAAGGGCCCTCCCCTTTAATTCAAATGTTGAACCCTCAGTACCTCAGAATGTGACTAGATTTGAAGATGAGGTCTTTAAAGAGATGATTAAGTTAAAACAAGGCCATTAGGGTGTCTGAACCCCGGTGGTTCCAGTTGGCAAGGCTGCCACCCAAGTGGGCCCACCACACCAGTGGGCCTGGAAGACAGTATTAACCCAAAGAGGATTATTCTTGAGCCTTAAAATGGAATTTTCCTGCTAGGCTTCAAATTTGCTTGGGACCTTGTTTCCAATTTGTTCCTTTTGGAATGGGAATGACTATCCTCTGCTTCCCATGCAGCTAACTTGTTCCATTTCACAGGTTCACAGCTAAAGAGAAATTCTGTCTTAGGATGAATTATGTGTGTGTGCGCTCACTTAGTCATGTCCAATTCTTTGCGACCACATGGACTGCAGCCTGCCAGGCTCCTCTGTCCATGAAATTTTCCAGGCAAGAAAACTGGACAGGGTTGCTATTCTTACTCCAGGGCATCTTCCTGACCCAGGGGTCAAATCGCCATCTCCTGCACTGCAGGCAGATTCTTTACCACTATGCCAGCTGGGAAGCCCAATGTGAGTGAGGGCTTCCTGGGCTGCACAGGCACACTCAGTTGCTCAGTTGTGTCCAACTCTTTGCGACCCCATGAACTATAGCCTGCCTGGCTCCTCTGTCCAGCCATCTGGGAAGCCTAGGATGACTTATACCTTGATTGGTATCTCTCATCCATACTTCATTTAGATAAGATTTAGGACTTAAGAATTGATGCTGGAATGGGTTAAGAATTTTCGGCTGCTGGGATGGGCATGATTGTATTTGCATATGAGAAGAACATGAATTTTGAGGGTCCAGAGGATACAGTATTATGAGCTAAACTGTGTCTCCCTAGGATTCAAACATTGAAGTCCTGACCCCAAGTACATCAGGTGACTATGTTTGGAAATAGGGCCTTTAAAGACATGATTAAGTTAAAATGAGGCAATTAGCATGGGCCCTAATCTAATCTGACTGTTATCTCCATATGAAAAGGACATTTGGATACACAGAGACATGGGGATGCATGGGTGCACAGAGGAAAGACCACATGAGAACACAGCAGAAAGGCAGCCATCTGAAAGCCAAGGAAAGAGGCCTCCAAAGAAACCAACCCTGCTGACACATTCATCTGGGGACTTCCAGCCTCCAGAACGACGAGAAAACAAGTTCATGTTGTTTAAGCCACCCGGTCTGTGCAGTATTTTGTTATGGCGCCCCTAGCAAACTAATGCAGTAATATAAGAAATATGATTCTTGCCTATGACCTTACAGAGGGGTTCTACCCATTGTAGCTCAAACAGTATGCTCCATGAAAACACAGAATTGTACCCTGAGTCTAGCATACAACAGGTGCTCAATAATTATTATTGAGGGAAGGTATGAAAGAACAGGAAAGGTATTTGTATGCAGAGTCTCAGTTTATTGTATGCATAATGTGGCATACAGTAATCTTCCATTTCTGTGATTCCCCCTGGTAGCAATTCCTAATATACTACTAAGCTGCTATAATTCCATTTTTATTATAACCTCCTAATGTAAGCCCATTGTTTCTGCATTTCTCCATGTAACAAGGTGCCAACTATACCATAGCTTATTCAGATCCTTCATCTTGTCCTGGTAAACACAGGTCAAAAGCAATCCTGATTGAGTTGTTGAGATATCAAAAATCCTTAAAGCCAACCTTCAAACAAAAGCTAGTTGCTACAAGAACAGGACACATTATCTGATTTACTAGGTCCTCTTGTTTTCATAATACATGTGTTCAGGGTCCACTCTATTTTCAAACAAACCCAAAATTGTGCATGGAAAGGAGAGTTACACCAGAAACCAGTACTGCCTGAAAGGGTAAAAATCAATTAAGGGTGCACTTAATTACTTTTCTATAATTTCATATAAATGCGACATAAGATGCTTAACTATACTGAACGTATTTTCCCAAATTTTGAAGTTGGTGATTTAAAGAAAGACTGGTTCAGGGACTTCCCTGGTAGCCTCATGGTTAAGAATTCACCTTCCAGTTAAGGAGACCTGGGTTCAATCCCTGGTCGGGGAACTAGTGTCCCACATGCCACATGGCAACTAAGCCCAGGCGCTACAACTACTGAGCCTGCATGATGCAATGAAGAGTCCACGAATTGCAACTAAGATCCAATGCAGACAAAAATAAATATTTTTTTAAATTGTTTAAAAAATTAAAAGACTGGTTCAACTGCTGTTTACTTGCTGGTTGGAAATTAATGTTTTCTGGAGGCAAAATTCAAATGTCATTGAGGTCCTAGAAGGATGGGAACTGAAAAACTGAATCTGACCTGGAAGATACTGGGTAAGTAAATATGAAATACAGCTTCTCCACTGTATGAGCCAAGGCCTTGGTTTGTTTATTTACAAAATAGAAGCTGAAACTCTTATTCTTACATGGGAATGCCAAGTTTCATATTACAATATACAGTTGACCCTTGAACAACATAGGTTTGAACTATGTGAGTCACTTACATGTGGATTTTTTTTCAATAAAGAAGTACTACACTATCTGTGGTTATTTTAATCTGGGGTTAGTTGAACTCGAGATCTGGAACCACAGATATGGGAAAACCAAGGATATGGAGGGCTGACTATAAAGTTATAGGTGGATTCTCAACTGCAGAATGTCAGTGCCCAATCCCTGTGTTGTTCCAGAGTCAACTGCATAAATGCATCAAATCAACACACTGTACACCCTAAACTTATGCAATGCTGCATGTCAATTATACCTCAATAAAATAATTTTTTTAAGAGTGAAAGGGCCTTTTGGTTAAAATAACAGACTATTCTTCTTAAAAATCCCACTAAGATGAAACAGAGGAATAAAAAACATAAACTTCTTTAAACTCATTGCTCCACCAATTCTCCCTTGTTTCTCTCCTGCATCATTTTCATCCCTCACTACGGGATCATTCCCATCAATATACAAGCATGCCTTTCTTACTCTCCTACCTTTAAAAAGTAAAGTAACCTTCTTGACCTCACTTTCCCCATCAGCCACTGTTTCATCTCTCTGTTCCTCCTTGTATCAAAACTCTCAAAAGAATTGTCTATACTCACTGCCTCCCATTCCTCACTTCCTGTTCACCCACTGGAATCAGGTCCCCACTACTCCACCAAAACAGCTTCTGCTAGAGTCACCAATGGTTCCTATGGTTAAGTTGCAGTCCTCATCTTGACCCACCAACTTCCAATAGCTCAGAATAAAAACCAAAGTCCTCACAACGCCCTCTAAGGTACTACATGTTCTGGCCCGTATTAATCATCTTACCTCATCTCCTGTTCCTCTTCTGGGTGTACTTTCAGTTCCTCCAGAAAGCATGTCACACTCCTGCCTTAGGGCTTTTGCCATGGTTGTTCTCTCTGCCTAGAATGGTCTTCCCTCACCTCCACATGGCGGATACCCTCATTTCCTTTAAGTCTTAATTCCAAAGCTTCCCAACCTTGGCGTTATTGTCAATTCCTTGCATTGCAGGATGTTTAACAGATCCTTGGCCTCTACTAACCAGACAGATACCAGCAGCACTGCCCAACCACCCTCCAGTAGTGACAGCCAAAAATTTCTCTAACACTGCTAAATATCTCCTATGGAAAAATAAAAGATGGTAAAGACCCTGCCTGCAACTTGGGAGACCTGGATTTGATCAGGAAGGTCCCCTGGAGAAGGAAAGGGCTACCCATTTTAGGCAACTAACACACTCAGCTGAAAACTGCTTTATTCAAGGATCAGTATCAGTATATATGCCAAGTTTTCAGGCTTCTCAATGAAGCCTGCCTTGATCCCATTTAAAATTACAACCCACATTTCCCCCAAACTTATGAATTCTCATCCTCCTTATCCTGCGGTAGGCTTCCCGTGGCATTTATCTTTGTCTGTCTGGACTGCCAAAACAAAATCACCATAAACTAAGTGACTTATAAAGAACAAAAATTTCTCAGTTCTGGAGACTGGGAAATCCAAACTCAGGATACTGGCAGATTCAGTGTCTGGTGACAGTTTCCTCACTGATGGCTGTCTTTTCACTGTAACCTCACATGGCAGATGGGACAACCTAGTTCTTTGGGGCTTCTTTTATAAGGGCACAATTTATTTCATGAGAACTCCATTTTCATGATCTAAGTAACCCCCAAAGGCCCCACCCTCCTAATACTATTACCCTGAAGGTTAGGATTTCAACATATAAAATTTGGAGGGACATAAACATTCAGACCACAGCCATACTTATCACTTTCTAATATATTATATAATTTACTTTATTATTTTTTAAAATCTGTCTCCCCCTACTAAAACGTGAGTTCCACAAGGGAAGGGATATTTTCTTCATTATTATATCCTAAGCACCCAGAATAGTGCCTGGCACTTGGTACTCAATTGAAGTTGTTGAATGAATAAATGAGAGAAAGAACAGAGATAGTGGGAGAGAAGACAACAAGAGCAAACTAAATAAAGTTTTAAAAGATGCAAAGCAGACTATAGTGGCAACTGACTTAGCAAGATGAAGGAAGCTAATCTGGACTACCTACAAAGGAGATTCTGATGAGATATAAAGCTTATCTGCTCCACACAAGCTGGAAAGACTGAAATTTGAAGTGCAAGGTATTGTGGGAGGCAGAGGTGGAATAAGGTATAGAGCTAAAAACAAGATTTAGTTGAAAGTCTGGACACAGAACTGGTAAATAACCTCATCCTACCAAAAACCTCTATCCTACTATATAGCAGGAGATTGGGGATTCTTTTTCCCTTGGGAGAAAATGGACACATAAAAGCTCTGAATTTGGAAATACCAGGCAGAGTGGTGGCAGAGCAATGGATACTGGAAAATTCAATATACATCTGGCGGATTCATGTTGATGTGTGGCAGAACCAATACAATATTGTAAAGTAATTAGCCTCCAATGGAAATAAATAAATTTAAATAAAAAAAAGAAAATTCAATATAAATTCTCTCAAGAAACTGAAAAGTCTCAGAGTAATGATCTCCCAAGACAGAGACATGGGCCCCCACCCATAAGCACCAGCAGTGAAGCCAAGAATCAACAAACCCATTCAAGATGAACTGCCAATCCATTTTTTAAGGCCTCATTTTAAAATATGAAGTCAGGCAAATACCAACTAGCTATTTGATTAAAGTCTCCGTTGCAAAAGACAGTGCCCAAAACAAACAAGAAAAAAATATTCCTAAAGGAAGCAGATAATTCAGTGAACAGGGGAAAAAAGCAAAATATATATATTTATATATATGTATATATATGGACAGGAACTTGGGCAAACTCCAAGAGATGGTGAGGGGCAGGGAAGCCTGGTATGCTTCCATGGAGTCACAAAGAGTCGGGCATGACTTGGCAACTGAACAACAACAACAACAACAAAATATATATATATATATACACACACACATATATTACTAAAAAAAATAAGATGCTATACAAAAGGAACAATGAGAGAACAAGAAAAGCTTTTGAAAATTAAAAGGTAGTAGAAAAAAACAATAAAAATGTTGGCATTTATGTCAAGAAATTTTCATAAAAAGACAAAAGGGGAAGGAGATGGCAAATAGAAGAGTGAGTAGCAGACTACAGAATTGACTTGTGAAGTCCAAAGCCTAAATAACAGGCAGTATAGAGAGAGCATATAAAATGAGAGAAAGGAGATAAATCAAATAATAATATATCACACCAGTCAGAATGCCCATCATCAAAAAATCTACAAATAGTAAATGCTGGACAGAGTGTAGAGAAAAGGAACCCTACTACATTGTTGGTAGGAATATAAATTGGTGCAACCACTATGGAAAGCAGTATGGAGATTTCTTAAAGGACTGAAAATACAGTTTCTATATGATTCAACAACCCTATTCCTGGGCATATACCTGGATAAAACTATAATTTGAAAATATACATGCACCCCAATGTCCACAGCAGCATTATTTACAATACCTAAGACATGGAAGCAATCCAAATGTTCATCAACAGATGAGTGGATAAAGATACGATATATACATGTATACAATGTAATACTACTCAGCCATTAAAAAAAGAATGAAATAATGCCAATTGCAGCAACAGGGATAAGCCTAGTTCAGTTCACTCAGTTGTGTGTGACTCTTTGCAACCCCATGAACCACAGCACACCAGGCCACCCTGTCCATCACCAACTCTTGGAGTTCACCCAAACCCATGTCCATTGAGTCAGTGATGCCATCCAACCATCTCATCCTCTGTCATCCCCTTCTCCTCCTGCCTTCAATCTTTCCCAGCATCAGGGTCTTTTCAAATGAGTCAGCTCTTCACATGAGGTGGCCAAAGTATTGGAGTTTCAGCTTCAACATCAGTCTTTCCAATGAATATTTAGGACTGATTTCCTCTAGAATGGACTGGTTGGATCTCCTTGCAGTCCAAGGAACTCTCAAGAGTCTTCTCCAACACCACAGTTCAAAAGCATTAATTCTTCAGCACTCAGCTTTCTTTATAATCCAACTCTTACATCCATACATGACCACCAGAAAAACCATAGCCTTGACTAGACGGACCTTAGTCGGCAAAGTAATGTCTCTAAGGACTCTCAAGAGTCTTCTCCAACATCACAGTTCAAAAGCATCAATTATTTGGTGCTCAGCTTTCTTAATAGTCCAACTCTCACATCTGTACATGACTACTGGAAAAACCACAGCCCTGACTGGACGGACCTTTGTTGACAAAGTAATGTCTATGCTTTTTAATATGTTGTCTAGGTTGATCACAACTTTCCTTCCAAGGAGTAAGAACCTTTTAATTTCATGGCTGCAATCACCATCTGCAGTGATTTTGGAGCCCAAAAAAATAAAGTCTGACACTGTTTCCCCATCTATTTCCCATGAAGTGATGGGACCAGATGCCATGATTTTCATTTTCTGAATGTTGAGCTTTAAGCCAACTTTTTCACTCTCCTCTTTCACTTTCATCAAGAGGCTCTTTAGTTCTTCTTCACTTTCTGCCATAAGGGTGGTGTCATCTGCATATCTGAGGTTATTGATATTTCTCCCGGCAATCTTGATTCCAACTTGTGTTTCTTCCAGCCCAGCATTTCTCATAATGTTAATTTAACTCTGCATAGAAGTTAAATAAGCAGGGTGACAATATACAGCCTTGACGTACTCCTTTTCCTGTTTGGAACCAGTCTGTTGTTCCATATCCAGTTCTAACTGTTGTTTTCTGACCTGCATACAGGTTTCTCAAGAGGCAAGTCAGGTGGTCTGGTAATCCCATCTCTTTCAGAATTTTCCACAGTTTATTGGGATCTATGCAGTCAAAGGCTATGGCATAGTCAATAAAGCAGAAATAGATGTTTTTTCTGGAACTCTCTTGCTTTTTTGATGATCCAGCCAAAATGGATGACTAATAGGTAACTGTATGGTTCATGGAACTCTGCTAAATCACTTCAGTAGGGTCCGACTCTGTGCGACCCCATAGATGGCAGCCCACCAGGCTCCGCCATCCCTGGGATTCTCCAGGCAAGAACACTGGAGTGGGTTGCCATTTCCTTCTCCAATGCATGAAAGTGAAAGTGAAGTCGCTCAGTCATGTCCGACTCTTTGCGACCCCATGGACTGCAGCCTACCAGGCTCCTCCATCCATGGGATTCTCCAGGCAAGAGTACTGGAGTGGGGTGCCATCGCCTTCTCCATCATGGAACTCTGCTCAATGTTATGTAGCAGCCTAGAGAGGAGTTTCAGAGAAGGCGATGGCACCCCACTCCAGTACTCTTGCCTGGAGAATCCCATGGACGGAGGAGCCTGGTAGGCTGCAGTCCATGGGGTCACAAAGAGTCGGACATGACTGAGCGACTTCACTTTCACTTTCATGCATTGGAGAAGGAAATGGCAACCCACTCCAGTGTTCTTGCCTGGAGAATCCCAGGGATGGCGGAGCCTGGTGGGCTGCCATCTATGGGGTCGCACAGAGTCGGACCCTACTGAAGTGATTTAGCAGAGTTCCATGAACCATACAGTTACCTATTAGTCATCCATTTTGGCTGGATCATCAAAAAAGCAAGAGAGTTCCAGAAAAAACATCTATTTCTGCTTTATTGACTATGCCATAGCCTTTGACTGCATAGATCCCAATAAACTGTGGAAAATTCTGAAAGAGATGGGATTACCAGACCACCTGACTTGCCTCTTGAGAAACCTGTATGCAGGTCAGAAAACAACAGTTAGAACTGGATATGGAACAACAGACTGGTTCCAAACAGGAAAAGGAGTACGTCAAGGCTGTATATTGTCACCCTGCTTATTTAACTTCTATGCAGAGTTAAATTAACATTATGAGAAATGCTGGGCTGGAAGAAACACAAGTTGGAATCAAGATTGCCGGGAGAAATATCAATAACCTCAGATATGCAGATGACACCACCCTTATGGCAGAAAGTGAAGAAGAACTAAAGAGCCTCTTGATGAAAGTGAAAGAGGAGAGTGAAAAAGTTGGCTTAAAGCTCAACATTCAGAAAATGAAAATCATGGCATCTGGTCCCATCACTTCATGGGAAATAGATGGGGAAACAGTGTCAGACTTTATTTTTTTGGGCTCCAAAATCACTGCAGATGGTGATTGCAGCCATGAAATTAAAAGGTTCTTACTCCTTGGAAGGAAAGTTGTGATCAACCTAGACAACATATTAAAAAGCATAGACATTACTTTGTCAACAAAGGTCCGTCCAGTCAGGGCTGTGGTTTTTCCAGTAGTCATGTACAGATGTGAGAGTTGGACTATTAAGAAAGCTGAGCACCAAATAATTGATGCTTTTGAACTGTGATGTTGGAGAAGACTCTTGAGATCCTTTGGACTGCAAGGAGATCCAACCAGTCCATCCTAAAGGAGGTCAGTCCTAGGTGTGCATTGGAAGGACTGATGCTGAAGCTGAAACTCCAATACTTTGGCCACCTGATGTGAAGAACTGACTCCTTTGGAAAGACCCTGATGCTGGGAAAGAATGAGGGCAGAAGGAGAAGGGGATTACAGAGAATGAGATGGTTGGATGGCATCACCGACTCAATGGACAAGGGTTTGGGTGAATTCTGGGAGTTGGTGATGCACAGGGAGGCCTGGCGTGCTGTGATTCGTGGGGTCACAAAGAGTCGGATATGACTGAGTGACTGAAGCTATGTTGCTGCGTGGACACTAAGTGCAAGGAGATGCTTATGGAAGTTCTCAGGACCACGTCATTGAGGCAAAGGAGGTGGATGCTCACACAGGTGACAGTAGGTCGTGGCTGGGACTGCTCGTGTGGTTTACAGGTGAGGTGGGAGTTATACTGACCAATTTTGAAGTGGACAGTCTCCATATTCTAGGTTGGAACCCTATATCTAGAATTTTGAGGGCTCTATTTGGAATTTTTATCTAAGCAGCCTAGTTAGGGGAAAGCAGGCTAGTGCTAGAGGTACATAGATGATTGGCGGAGTTGCTACCTTGAATCCTGCCCCTGGTGATGGTGGGAGACCCGAGTTCCAACAGTCTGAGAAACAGGAGATGGACAGGGATAAGATCTCCACTAAGTCCAGTCTTGGAGGCTTTTGCACTGGAGTGTCAGACAGAAATGTTCTCCCAGTGCCATCCCAAGGGTAAGGATATTTTTCTCTGTACCCAAATCAGTATGCCCTACCCCTCAGCCCCGAATCCTAAACTGATGTCAGACTGGGCGTGCGGGAAGTAGAAAGAATTCCTTAGCACAAGCTCAGATGCAGAAGCAGAGACTCATCCTTATTGTAAGTATATTGTAAGACATACTTATTGCAAGTATGGACTAAGGATGGATTATCCATCCTTAGTAAACTGGCCTTGTGTTTCTATTCTACTGCTCAAGCAGGGATTCAGCACCACTATTTGTGGTAGCTCCTGACTTCAGTATCAGCAGTATAGAATTATGGGTTCTCCAGGAAAATAAGATAGAGAAAAGAAAGTGGTGAAAGGCAGAGCCTCCTACTCTGATATTTAAAGGTGATTAACTTTGTCTAGAGATCTTTACAAACCAGGCCAGGAACAATTAGGGAATAAAAGATCTAAATAAGATGAAGTTAATTGTTCATTCCTGCTCATACCTTCCAAGTAAGTATCTCAAGTGTTTCTCAGAGATTGCATTTTTTTAAATTTTGAGAGTTGGTTTTGAGGGGAATGTTTTAAACATTGATTCTCACGTTATCATTCTCCTAATGCAATCTGCCAGGATGTTCCATTCAGCTGTCGCAATCTGCTCATCCCTGTTTTATAAGAGGAGCTATTCTGTTTTATAAGAGGAGCTATTCTCAAATGAAACTCTCTGCACAAAGAAATAAAGGTGTCATATTTCGATTTTCTTTAATCTAAAAAAATTCAAGCAATTACTAAAGCCTATCTTTAGATAATCAAACTCAAATTGTTTTTGTATTTATATATTTTCTAGTCTTCCTTAGCTATCATTTTGCCTCATCACATTTTATTTATTTTGCTTAAATGTATTAGTTTGCTTAAATGCATTATTTTGTTGAAATGTAGACAGCCCTTACTATGTGCAATAAAATAGGCACTGTACCAAATACTGGAGTCAGAGGTCTAACAAAGATACATTCTCTCTTGTGTCAAGAGAAGTACTTCATTTATTTCTCTGAGAAAATGTGTTCAGTGAAAGAAAAATCCAAAAGAGCTATTTAACCTAAAAAACAGGAGGTGGTTTTGAACTTCTCTCCCCTGAGTTCCTCAGGCCTGAGCAAAAGAGGCCAGTGAAACAGATCTGAACTTGGACCTCATCTGTCACTTAGCCATATACTTGGAGTGATATTTAATTTCTTAGAGCCCAAGTTTTTCTCTAAATTATAATTTGGCCATCTTGCTATATTGTTGAAAGAACAAGAAAGATGAAATAAAGGCAATTGTCATGGTAGGTGGTTAGTAAATCTTAGTGCTCTTTTCCTTTCTTCTTCTTCTTTGTTTATATATATATATATATATATATATATATATATATATATTTTTTTTTTTTAGTTTTTGGTCATTCCACATGACATGCAGGATCTTAGTTCCACAACAAGGATCAAACCGGTGCTCCCTGCAGGGAAGTGCCTGCATGCTCAGTTACTCAGTGGTATCCAACTCCTTTTGACCGCATGGACTGTAGCTCACTAGGCTCCTGTGTCCATGGCATTGTTCAGGCATGAATACTGGAGTGGGTTTCTATTTCCTCCTCCAGGTGATCTTTCTGACCCAGGGATCGAACCTACATGTCCTGCACTGTACAGGTGAATTCTTTACTGCTGAGCTACCTGGGAAGCCCACAGTGGAAGTGTGGGGTTCTAACCGCTGGATCACCAAGGAAGTCCCGCTCTTCCTTTCTTCTTTAAGGGCTCCAAGTATATCTTTACATTCTCCCTTTATCCTGTTCATATCACTTATTTGTTCTGCCAGAATAGCTACTTTATTATGCTAATTGGATAAATACCCCTCAAAATATTGATAATTATGGAATCAAAATGGGGAAGCAAGAAATATATCATTGAGATGCTTGAGCAATTCAGTAGGGTATGAATCATTACCAGTATATGTTTACATGATTGAAAGAAATCTATGATGCTGTGCTTTCCCTGTTACCAAGGTTTTGATCTAGTTTTTAACTATGTGCACAGGAAGTTTCCCACCCACGAAGGAGTCATTGCTTCTTCATTTATCCATTCAAGGCATTAACAGAAAGACTACGTGTATTTATTTAATGAACATGTATAACAGGGTATCAGGTAGAATTTTACTAGCCTGGATACCTTGCTGCTGCTGCTGCTCCTGTTGCTTCAGTCGTGTCCAACTCTGTGCAACCCCATAGATGGTAGCCCACCAGGCTCCCCCGTCCCTGGGATTCTCCAGGCAAGAATACTGGAGTGATTAGTGCTCAAATACAGAAGAGATAATTAATCTCCCATATTCAAAAGGGAGATATTAGGTATCTCCTCGTTGGGCTGAGTAGCGCAGAGCTCACTGTCAGGGAAGCCTCCCACCTCCACTCCCAGCAGCTGGACGGATGAGAGGCCAGAGGATGATGACGCTCGCATAAGGTGGACAGTGTTCCCAGTGGTGCAGCAGTGACCTGGGGTTTCCCAGGGTGGGGAGTGGGATGAAGACCGTAGCCAAGCTCAGCCTGCTCTGCAGAGGCAAAGCAGACCAAGGGCATGCCTGGTGTTATGAGGCTGTGGGGTGGACTTGTGGGTGCAGGGATATGGTGGGAGGGAGAACAGTAGAAGGAAGCTGAAGAGCCCGCCACGTGTCTGGGAAGCATGTTCAAGTTGTACAAGGCTTCTGAGGGACCACAGGACTGCACTTCAGGAAGAACCCAGCATTTGGACACCTAATTACTCTTACCCCAGGAATCATATTATAACAAAACCAATCAAGTTAGACTCTGGTATGAACAGCCCATGGTTCTTCATTGAATTCCCCTGAACTGGGGTCAGACCTGAGCTGGGAATGGGCAGAAGGCTTGACTCCAATGGAAGGGACTTTTACATACTTTAAGGTGAGTCTTATTTTCCCATTGAGATGCTCATTAATAGAAGGTAGCGAGAAATTAATGTTAGGCTAAAAAGAAAGGGTAATGCTTCAAAGCATTTGTTTAAAGATTTTTATTATGGAAAATTTCAAACAAAAATGTGGAAACAGTAATAAATCTCCAGGAATCTGTCAATTAGCTTCAAGAATTATCAACACATGTCCTATCTCATCTCATCTCATCTATGTTGTTCTCTTATCCCCTCTCCATTTTTAATACAGTTTGGTTATTTATTTTAAATATAGCAGTCTGTACATGTCAGTCCCAAACTCCCTAACTATCCCTTCCCCCCATCCTTCCCCCTGGTAACCATAAACATTTTGGAAGGCAGTACTTGGAGAAATTATAGCTTCCCTGGTGCTCAAATGGTCAAGAATCTGCCTGCAATGTGGGAGAGCTGGGTTTTATTCCTGGGTCAGGAAGATTCCCTAGAGAAGGGAATGGCAATCCATTCCAATACTCTTGCCTGGAGAATTCCAGTGACAGAGAAGCTTGATGGGCTACCGTCCATGGAGGTGGCAAAGAGATGTGAGTGAGCAACTAACACTTTCATTTTCAATTGGAGAAAAGTCAAGCTTTTTGCTTATTGCACCCACCCGAGTTCAAACCCCTCAGAACAGAGCTGAGACCTTCACAGAATTCTGACTGTTGGCTATGAGAGGCCCCGTTTGCAGATGCTACTGGAGTTGACAATCAACTTGACTCAGAGGGAGAGACATGCTCCAAACTCAGTTCACATCCTCCCAACCACTATGGCTCAGTCTCCTAAAATCGCTTACTCAGTGTAGAGTTTTGCAAAGATAATCAGACTTTGTATTATTTTCCTTATCATATGAGCCCCAAATGAATACAGTGAGCCTTGAAAAGTCAGAGCTACATAATTAGAGACACATTACTCTAGAGACGAAGGAAAAACTCAATTGCATCTCCCCACTTCTTCCATTCCCATTACCCCCAGAGTCTGGGATCCCACCCGGGGTTGTTCTGGGGCTATCTGATGATATCTGTATTTCAAGAGATTCATTTCCTCCAATGTGATGAATGTACATGTATCACACTCATCTATTTGCAAGAAGACAATGTGCCTAGAAAAAGGATTGACTCCAGAGATGGAAGAAACCTGCCAGAAAGACTGACAAAACTGCTCTTTCTAGAACCTCACTGCATGTACTTTCATTCAAATGGGAATTCTTTGGAGGGGAATTCTTCAGAGGGAGAGGGTCAGGAAACAACTACATATTTGCAACTTTAGTCCCTAGGAGCAATTCTCTAATATAATTTAGACTTCCCAGGTGGCTCTGTGGTAAGTAATCTGCCTGCCAATGCAGGAGACGCAGGAGATGTGGGTTCGATCCCTGGGTCCAGAAGATCCATTGGAAGAGAAGCAGCATCCCACTTCAGTATTCTTGCTTGGGAAATCCCATGCACAGAGATGCCTGGCAGGGTAGAGTCCATAGGGTCACACAGGGTCAAACACAACTGAAGCTCACACAGTTGGGCACAAAGGCGAGCACACATTCACTGCCACTGTAGTAATTCATCATCCTTTACAGTCCATTCCCCTAATGAGATATAAACTGAATGCCTCTTAGTCAATTTTCATCTCTCTTAGAGAACTTCTGCTGCTAGATGTTAGAGTTGCAGGTTCTCTCTCTTGAGGGAAATTGCGAAAAAGGAAAAAAGAAGGAAATGGCATTATCAACAGAAAAGAGAAATAGAGTGGGTTAGAGAAAGAAGTGTGGAGAAAGAAATGGCAACCCACTGCAGCATTCTTCCCTGGAAAATCCCATGGACAGAAGAGCCTGGTGGGCTACTGTCTATGGAATGGCAAAAGAGTCAGACTGACTTTGTGACTAAACAGCAACAGAAAAAGAAGGTAGTGTTTTACAATGATGTCTTGAAAGAGAGAAAGAAGGAAGAAAAAGGCAGAGGTATCCAGTCTCAAGACTGCGTGTCTGACTCACTAAGAAGGAACGGATGGGCTGACTAACCTAGCAGGTCTGATGGCCGAGGCTCTCAGGTGAATTTACTTGGAGAAAGTTAGGATTAGGAAGAAGATGAAAAATACTTACAAACTTTTTTCTCTCTCACAAATCCACAAAAGATACCTTATTGGAAATTACTTCATAACACAGGAGGAAAAAGAAAGCATTCTTAGTCATAATACCAGGAATGTATGGAGCACTTTGATGGAGGAGGACCAGATAAAGACAAAATAAATGACCCCTAATCTGTTTACAGTCCACAGTTAACAAAGGTGAATAAGCAGCTAATCATTAATGCTACCAAAAAAAGACCGATAAAGCTGGAGAGAAATAGAATAATAAAAAGAAATGAATTTACAAAACACATTATTGCTCATTTAAGATGGTCAACATGACATTATTATGGATTTGTTTGGTGAGGTGTCTTTACAATTGTAGTTTTTTTTTTTTACTGTAAAAAAATATACATGACATAAAGCTTACCACTTTAAGAGCACAGTTCATTGACATCAGGTACAGTCACATGGTTGCTCAGCCATCACCACCATCCATCTCTAGAACTTTTTATCTTCTCAAACTGATACTTGGTCCCCATTCAGCAAGGACACCCCTCCATCCTCTCCCTAGCCTCTGGAAAATGCCATTCTACCTTCTGTCTCTAAGAATTTGACTACTCTAGGTACCTCACACAAGTGGTATTATACAATATTTGTCCTTTTCTGCCTGATTCATCTCATTTAATGTCACGTCTTCAAGGTTCACTAATGTTGTAGGCTGTATCAGATGTCATGCCTTTTTAAAAGTTGAATAATATTCTATTGTGTATATAGACCACATTTTTTTTTTTTACCTGCTCATCTGTTAATAGACATGTGGATCATTTTCACCTTTTGGCTAGAGTGAAGAATGCTGCTATGAACACAGGAGTACAGATATCTGTTCAAGCCCTCACTTTCAGTTTTTTTTTAAGTGTATATCCAGAAGACAAATTGCTGGATCATATGGTAATTTTATTTACATCTTTGAAAAACTGTCATACTGCTTTCCATAGTGGCTGAATGATCTTACATCCTTACCAGCAGTGTCCCATGGATTTTTTCTTCATTGATTGTAAAAACATTTCTTTCTGTTTTGTGGCCATACCAGGTGGCATATGGGATCTTAGTTCCCTAGCAGGGATTGAACCTATGTCCCCTGCATTGGAAGCACAGTCTTAATCACTACACTTAATTCCTTAATCACATTTAATTTTTTATATGATTTGGAAAATCTTGTGAACCCTCTCCCCGTTACATTTTCTTGGACACAGATTCTGTTACAGCCTTAAACCATGGGTTCCTCCTGGCTATTGGCAGAATGTGGGGGCTACTCTGGAATAGCGTTTCTAGAGTTGGACATGACTGAAGCGCCTTAGCAGCAACAGCAGCAGTAGTAAAGAAACACTCCAATAACAGAATACTTGCAATCTTTCAAACATTTTTCACAAACATTATTTCATTTGATCTTCAAAACACCATGAAATAGGCAATACTATTGTTATGATTTTCATCTTATAGGTAAGTTGAGGCTGGATGTCTCATGTAACTTACGATGTGTGGTGGAAGATGTATGGAGATTGAAGTTGAACAGATCTACTTAGCTCTGATACTCAGACAAATATTGTGACATGTTGCTATGTAAGTATCTACCTATGCCCTGTGGCTGGAGTCCAGGGCTGAGTCAGCCTGGTGTCTGCGCCAGCAAGCTCTCTTCTATATAGCTGAAACCCCCTCTACTTGCTGTCATATGCACCCACTTATACTGATTTATTAAAAATTTACTCCTTTGTGAAACAATTGTCCCTAACCCCTCCCCCACAAAAAAGCCAACTGCCAGTGTGGATGATGAAAATTAAGAAAAAGTGAGATAGGCTAAGCCACTTAGGATTCTTCACCAGAATATAAAAATGAGTAAATTAAAGAGAGAAATGAATTCAGCGGTAGCTCAGATCTGAGGAATGAACAAGTTCACCAATTTCTCCCTACAGAAATGAGAAAAAGACATTTGTGAAACTGTTGTAAATGATCCAACCAGTGAAAAAATTGCTCATCAAGTGAGAGATAAGACTTAAGTGAAAACTGAAAAGGGGTTAATGTGTAGAGTGAGAATATGCAGAGGAAACACAAGACTTATGATGGAAATGGGACTCGGCAGAAAGCCCAGATCCTGTACAAACATTTCCACGAAGCAACAGATGGGGAAGACTCCAGTGTGGCTCCTCAACCAGGCTTTGCTGTAAGTGAAGTCGATCGGAAAGCTTGAAGAAGCATTTTTTTTTTCCCTTGGATGATATTGAAGTAAGTGGGAGAAATGGCACCCATAAATCTCTTGGTTGATGACCAGTTTTCTCCTATAGCCAGATAAATTCTAAAAGGGCAGTATGGTAGACCAGAACAAGACTAACACCAGTTTCAAAACCATGAGGGAGTTAAAGCATCTTCACAAACAAAGAAATCCATGAGGATAGCAAACACTAAAACCAAAGGCAACCAGAGACATTCTTCTGGACTTTGAGAGTTTGGTGTCTTGATGGTCGAGCCAAGTATGCTCAAATATGCCTCAAATCCCAAGGCATTTATAATCAAGGAAGAGAACTTCTTGTTCATATATGGCAACTCTGGACAGACTATGAGAGGAATGGGGCTTATTTCCTTTCCCACAACTGTTTTGTAAAAGTGGAATTGAGGTTTCTAAGGGTTTCAAGACTCTTGTCCCATGTTACAGATGGTGAGAGTTCAGTCATGTCTGACTTTTTGTGTACCCATAGACAGTAGCTGCCCAGGCTCCTCTGTTCATAGGATTTTCTAGGCAAGAATACTGGAGTGGGTTGCCATTTCCAACTCCAGGGAATCTTCCTGACCCCAGGGAAGGAAGCTGAGTTTCCTGCAGCTCCTGCATTGACAGGTGGATTCTTTACCACTGACCAACCTGGGAAGCCCATTATAGATGTGGATGTAGAGACAAAAATCACACTTGTAAAGGATGACTGGGGCAAATTTCAACTACAGATCAGTTTGAGTCCAAAGTCCATGCTTTTCCCACCATTCCTTGACAACTTCTGGAGTTGGGCCAGACAAGCAGAGTTCCCCCAAATTTGACATCAGGGCTGAGAAACAGATAGGTATGGAGACCTTTTCTGGTCCCACCCATCTATCCCTTCCCCTCCCAATTGTTGGGCAGGTCCAGCAAATAGTAGGTCCACCTAGGCACCTCATATGTAACAGAGCAAACTCCCATAGTGTGATGAGCCTCATTTTGATTTTATATGTTTTAAAGATATTTTTCTATCAATACTGTTCACAATTTAATTACAATAATTAACATAGTTTTCCAATATTATTTTTGCATTTGATTATATGCCTAAAAATGTTGCAGCTGTGTTTACCTATATGCCTTTTGTCTTAGGCTTCATTTAAAATGAGAAGTAAATATCATTTTTATATATGCTTTCTACTTGCTTTGTGAACTATTTTCATAATACCCCAATTTAGCCACATGCATCCTCGGGTGTGCTCAGATCTCGCCAATTAGGGTAGGAGTGGGACAGAAATCAGAGGACAACATCAGCTCCCTGGCCCCAGCAAGCGATGCTTCCAAGTGCTAGGAAAATAAATATATTTTTCTTCATAAAAACAATGTAGATAATTTGTAGTCATATTTGGCTACCCATAGCTTTGCAAGCAAAATGGAACAAAACA
This sequence comes from Aepyceros melampus, assembly GCA_006408695.1. Taxonomy (NCBI): domain Eukaryota; kingdom Metazoa; phylum Chordata; class Mammalia; order Artiodactyla; family Bovidae; genus Aepyceros; species Aepyceros melampus. Next base: position 147,531 of record SJXQ01002761.1, read on the forward strand.
AAATCCTTTTTGGCTACTCTACCTCAGAGGAGGGAAAAGGAAAACGAGTTGCTGACCAGAAGCCAATTTCGTCTTGACTGTTCAGAAAAAAAGGAAAGAAAGAAAGAAAGAAAAAGGAAAAAAGCCACTTAAAGACCACATGGCACAATCAAATAGCAGAACAGAACATCAAGCGGCTTCTCATTTTAGAGTCTGAATTTGGGCTGAAGCACATTGATGGTCAACGTACAGCAGGGGAAATGCAGGGATCACACCTGTCCACTCAGCTTCCTTCCCAGACCTGGACTGCATGTGCTTGTACCTGAGACAACTGCCAGAATTCAGGGCCCTGAATGCAGTTGCTAGTGACTAATTCAAACACGTGTCGGGAACTTTGAGCACATTCATTGCTGACTGTGATTGATTATCTCCATGAAGGCTGAAGAGACTAATATAAATACATAAAAGTCAGTCACACACCCGTGTTGTCATTGTTTAGTCTCTAAGTTGTGTCCAACTCTTTGTGACCCCACGGGTTACAACCTGTGAGTTGTAACCCACCAGGCTCCTCTGGCCATGGGATTTTCCAGGCAAGAATACTGGGATGGGTTGCCATTTCCTTCTTCAGGGGATCTTCCTGACCTAGAGATCGAGACTGAATCTTCAATATTGGCAGGTGGATTCTTTATTTCTGAGCCACCTTGGAAGCCCTACTGCCAGAATTCAGGGCCCTGAATGCAGTTGCTAGTGACTAATTCAAACACGTGTCGGGAACTTTGAGCACATTCATTGCTGACTGTGATTGATTATCTCCATGAAGGCTGAAGAGACTAATATAAATACATAAAAGTCAGTCACACACCCGTGTTGTCATTGTTTAGTCTCTAAGTTGTGTCCAACTCTTTGTGACCCCACGGGTTACAACCTGTGAGTTGTAACCCACCAGGCTCCTCTGGCCATGGGATTTTCCAGGCAAGAATACTGGGATGGGTTGCCATTTCCTTCTTCAGGGGATCTTCCTGACCTAGAGATCGAGACTGAATCTTCAATATTGGCAGGTGGATTCTTTATTTCTGAGCCACCTTGGAAGCCCCACAGGTATATATCCATGAAATATACCAAATAATATATTTGCTAGGAAGACTGGTCAGTAGAATATTTTTTTTTTTTTTGTAATCTAGTTTGGTTAGTATTTCCAAAAAGTATGATGCTTGTCATGATTATCACAGGATGATTTTACCTAATTCTGAGATGGAAGAGGAGACAGAGGTAGCACTGGGTTGGACAATAGAAGGTGTGCAGGCTGGGGTTGAGAGGAAAGAAGAAAGAGACTGGAGAGGGAGCCAGGATGGTAAGAGAAGAAGGTTGAATACACACACACACACAGAGATACCCACAGACACACCCCACTGAGCTCACAGGCATCCTTACCCACCAACAGCTTGATCAAGGTGTGTGACTAGGGTACTTGGAACGAGCAGTGCCCAGACCCACTCATCTGTACATTCTAGAACCCCTCATGCCTGAGTAGGGACCACTGCCTTCCAGGGTAAGGCCTGATTGGGGGCGGGTATAATTGCTCTGAGGGTATCTAGCAGCTGCAGCTTCTAGTTCCAATTTGGAAGATAAGAGAACAGTTTTAGAACTCAACATACTGAGGTTCATTTTTTGATGCTGATCTAAGACTGCAACTTACTACTGTGTGATTCTGGTCAGGTCACCTTAGCCCCTTGAAGCTCAAGTTCATGACTATGTTGGGATTTCAGCTGTGAAGGATAAGGTGGAGACTGAGTGACACAGTGTGTGCAGATGGTGTTGTATGACCTCTCAGACTCAGGAAGCAGTGGCTATTTTAATTATAACTGTTAGACAAAAACACCCAGACCAAGGAGGTGAAACCTCTGGAAGTTCACCCCTTCTATCAAGCTGATCATGGTTATCAACTCCTATAACATGGTTATGGTATAAGTTTCTATAAAGGAGCTGAGAACTGTGTTCGGATCATGAAAAGACAGCTGAAGGACCTAATGCATGGTATTCATGGGTATTTTCTCAAGTCAATAACAACAGTGAACACTGGATTAGACATCCCTCTGTCTCCCCTTTTTGGATGTTATCATGTAAACATGTAAATGTACATATTCAGAAGAAGACCTGATTTTGTGGGATGTGTCAAAGTCTTCCTAAGTAAAAGTTTATTGGGAAATTCACTTTTCTTGTAATAAAAATAAACTTTCAGGGTTTGACAATATCAGAATAATAGTCTACCCTTCCCAACTACATGTGGCTAACTTAACTAGCTAAATTGAAGAAATTAAGTTTTATTTACATAGATTCCTTGTGTTCAGTGGCATACACTTTTATCTAACTGGTCAAAAACATCTTTCTCATGAAGTAACTTATTCTCAGGAAGTCATTTAAAACAGAGCTTATTTTTTATGTTTGCATTATATTATCTATGATTTAGCTGTAGAATCTTTTAAAATGAATAGTCGTTCTTATTTGTCTTTGTTTTTTCTCTCATTTGTGCAATGGCTTAAACTTTTAAAAATACATCTATGTGAGAATACAGTTGAGCTGATTTAAAGAAAAAAATAATATGTAAATATGAAAAGTGAAAAAAATGTTTGTTACTCAGTTGTGTCTGACTCTTTATACCCCTATGGACTGTAGTCTGTCAGGCTCCTCTGTCCACAGAATTCTCCAGGCAAGAACACTGGAGTGGGTAGCCATACCCTTCACCAGGGGATCTTCCCAACCCAGGGATCAAACCTGGGTCTCCTACATTACAGGTGGATTCTTTACCATCTCAGCCATCAGAGAAGCCCCTATGTATAAGTATGCACAAATATTATAAATACATAAATATTATAAATACTATAATAACAACTAGAGTTTGGGAACAGTAATCAAATATAAAACACTAATGAGTCAGCAGAAGGCTCTGTATATTATTTGTTATTCTACTGATTTTTAACTAATACATTCCCATTTTATTTATTTTTTAAATTTTTTAATTAATTTTTATTTTTTTTAGTTTGTTTTGCTTTACAAGACTGTATTCGTTTTGTTACACATCGACATGAATCAGCCACGAGTGTACATGAACTCCCAATCCCGACCCCCACCTCCCNATGTCGGAGAGTGTTTTGCCTATGTTCTCCTCTAGGAGTTTTATAGTTTCTTGTCTTACGTTTAGATCTTTAATCCATTTTGAGTTTATTTTTGTGTATGGTGTTAGAAAGTGATCTAATTTCATTCTTTTACAAGTGGTTGACCAGTTTTCCCAGCACCACTTGTTAAAAAGATTGTCTTTAATCCACTGTATATTCTTGCCTCCTTTGGAGTTTAATAAGGTCTTTTGATCTCTATACATTAACAATGTATACAAATGCTTCTACTCATATTCTTTTTATATTTATATTAAATCTGAGACTTTTTTAATGTCAGTAAACACATCTTATTTGTTTAATTTTTAAATACCTACATAGTTTCCTTTAATATAGAAATGATCTAATTTATTTAACCATTCCTTTTCAATGTGTATGATTTTCCAATTTGGAAATATTACAAATAATGTTACATAGATTATTACTATTAAATTTTTGAATATGATTAACTATTTCTTTGTAAGGAGTTCTTAGAAGTAGATTTGTTGATTTAAAGTTTTTTTTTTTTTAACAGATAGACAAAATTAAATTGTCCTCAGGAGGCTTTTGCTATTTACAGTATCCGGCATTGCATGACACAGTCTTATTTTTTCACTTCTGCATTTATTTATTATTATTCTTTGAATGTTTTATCAGTTTAAAGGGTAAAAATAATATATTCTTAAATTTAACTTTTCTGATTATAGGATGGGCTCCTGTGAATATCTTTATTATCTCTTTGTATTCTTCATCTGTAATGTACCTATTCACAATTTTCCCCTTTATTATTTTACATTTACTAGGTATTTACTTATTCTTACTCAATATATAGATCTAGGATTTTCTCCATGGCTCAGCCTAGTGGTGACTGTGGTGAGTCCCTTCCACTCACATACAGTGGTCAGAATGAGACTGAGGGCCTTACCTAATGTTGAGGAGATATAGACAGTAGGTGGGACTCGAGTTTTCATCCAGATGCACTCTACCCTATTCCTAAAGTTGGAGAGCAAACATTCCCAGAGCACATTCAATGGTGAGAAAAACTGTCTTCTCCAAGACTCTTTGGTCCTCGAGTCTTAAAAACAAGTAGAGAGGATTCAGATAGTATGAGATCATTTAAAAATTGATCTGAATTTATTCGTTTTTGGGTTTAGAAACCAAGAGTTGGGAGAGCAATGAGACCTATGTTTGGTGAGTCTTGCTTTTTCTACTTACTCTAGGGACCCCACGGACTTCTGACCAACAGGCTCCTCGGTCTATAAGATTTCCCAGGCAAGAATACTGGAGTGGGTTGCCGTATCCTTCTCCATTTTCTACCACAGCTGTGTATGAAAAGAAGCAAACATACACATAAAGAAGGCTGAGCACCAAAGAACTGATGCTTTCAAGCTGTGGTGCTGAAGACTCTTGAGAGCCCCTTGGGCAGCAAGGAGATCAAATCAGTCAATCCTAAAGGAAATCAACCCTGAATATTCTTTGCAAGGACTGATGATGAAGCTGAAGCTCCATTACTTTGGCCACCTGATTGGAAGAGCCAACTCATTGGAAAACACCCTATTCCTGGGAAAGATTTAGGGCAGAAAGAAAAGGAGGTGACAGAGGATGATATGGTTGGATGGCATTACCAACTCAATGGGCATGAGTTTGCACAAACTCTGGGAGATAGTGAAGAACAGGGAAACCTGGCATGCTGCAGTCCATGGGGTCGAAAAACACTGGACTCAACTTAGCCACTGAACAACAACAATAAACACACACAATGAAAAAAAAAATAAAGTGGTTCATAAATATAATTATTAGTTGTGCTCATGCTTTGATAAACTCTCATTTGCATTTAAAATTTTACTTGTTGCATTTAAAATTTCTAGTAGTTCACTGTTATCCTATTTGAAAACTTAAAGTACCTTTGAACCTTTATCTTTTATCCAGCTAATAAGGATTTTTAACTACATGGCATCATGAAAGCTATTAAACTTCTCTGTTGTATTGTGGTTTCCTCATCTATAAAATGGTAATAAGATCAATAACAATATATCTGTATCACACTGTACACATTAAATGAGTTACTTGATAGAAGAAAGTTGACATAGCATTATATAGGTATAGAATATATGTAGAATAATTATAACAGTTTTATGACTGATTATTTTAAAAGTTCTAGGAGAAAACAAGATTGTTCAGATAGGTGCCTCAGACTGGGTTTTCCAGAAGCAGAGCTGGATTTCTAGAGAAGCTGTATCCTTGGGTGACACCTGTGAGGGGATGAGGGAAGAAGGCCAGGGCAGGGAAAGCAGCTGGTGAAAGATGGGGCTCAGCTGTGGTACAGCCTCAGGCTGACTCCTCAGGACCTTCTGGATGGTGAATAGCGTCTCAGAGGACCTTTGATACCCTATGTCTGTCAGTCAGTAGATGATTGCAGATGCCCTGGATATAAGGCGGGGTCCTCCAGGCATTTCTGAGCATATGGCTTTCCTTCCACCAAGGACCGTTCTCAGGAAGAGGCTGAGGGCAGCTGCAAACTGTTGGAAGCCAAGGCTTGCAGCCAGTATCTGCACATCTGAGTGGCTGCTTGGAGAGGAGACCTGGGTGGGGGGCCAGCAGCATTGTTTACAGTAAAGGTCTCAGACTTTAGCACACTTCAGAACCCCTCGAGTGCATATTAAAACACAGATTTTGTTCTCCAGTCTAAAAGTCTCCTAATCATGTCTAGGATGGAGCTGATGGTTTGCACTGACAAACACTGATACAGGGGCCACATTTGGAGAAACTCTGCTCTATGCTCTTCCATACATTTTTTTTCTTATCATATTTATCTTTCACAGCTTCTAGTTTCTGTGACAGCAAGCATCGTTTTCTTGTTTCTGTCCTTGATAGGTTCTAGTGATTCATCCTTCCTCTGATGTTGGTTGTGGTTAACTGGGAAATTGCTTTCAGCAGGCTTAGAAAATTCCCTTCTGTTTCCAGTGAAAGCTGCTTACCAGGAAAACGTGCTGAATTTTATCAAATGTTTTTCCAGTAACTATTGTGATAATCATGTTTTTTTTTCTCTATTTATTCTGATTACCAAATATAAAAATTTCTTGGAAGCTCTAGTTTAAAACTGCCTGTTTATATGATGTTTTACTCTTTAAATGAGGTTCCCAGGTGGTGCTACTGGTAAAGAACCCGCCTGCCAATGCAGGATTCTAGGAGACATGGGTTTGATCCCTGGCATGGCAATCTACATCAGTATTCTGCCTGGAGAAGCCAATGGACAGAGGCGCCTGGTGGGCTATCATCCATGAGATTGCAGAGCTGGACACGACTGAATCAACTTAGCACACTTGCACTTTTAAATATACTGACTAATTTGATTTACTGATATGTATTTTAAGGATACAATACATAAATGGCAATGACATTGTTTTCTCACCATGGTGTCCTTTTCCTTTCTTCCTTCTTTTATTTTGCTATCTTTTTTTTCTTTGGGTTTCAAAATTTTGCTAGCTTCATAACACGAGTTGAGAATGAGCCCCACCATTCTCTATTCCCTGGAATTTGCATAGTATAAAAATGATCCATCCTTTGAATATTTTGTAGAATTTACCTTATAAAACTTTATATGTTTGGTATCTCTTTTAGATATTGATTAATTTTCAATATCACATCAAATTTTCATGGCTGGAATAGACCCCAGTTGGTCTTGAGGAATTCTCATATATATATGTACACACACACACACACACACACACATGTTCAGTTCAGTCACTCAGTTGCGTCTGACTCTGAAACCCCATAAACTGCAGCACGTGAGGCCTCCCTGTTCATCACCAACTCCTGGAGTTCACCCAAACTCATGTCCACTGAGTCGGTGATGCCATCCAACCATCCCATCTCCTGTCGTCCCCTTCTCCTGCCCTCAATCTTTCCCAGCATCAGGGTCTTTTCAAATGAGTCAGCTCGTCACATCAGGTGGCCAAAGTATTGGAGTTTCAGCTTCAACGTCAGTCCTTCCAATGAACACTCAGGACTGATTTCCTATAGGATGGACTGATTGGATCTCCTTGCAGTCCAAAGGACTCTCAAGAGTCTTCTCCAACACCATAGTTCAAAAGCATCAATTCTTCAGTGCTCAGCTTTCTTTATAGCCCAACTCTCACATCCATACATGACTACTGGAAAAACCATAGCCTTGACTAGATGGACCTTTGTTGACAAAGTAATGTCCTGCTTTTGAATATGCTATCTAGGTTGGTCATAACTTTCCTTCCAAGGAGTAAGAGTCTTTTAATTTCATGGCTGCAATCACCATCTGCAGTGATTTTGAACCCTCCCAAAAATAAAGTCAGCTACTGTTTTCCCATCTATTTCCCATGAAGTGATGGGACTGGATGCCATGATCTTAGTTTTCTGGAGGTTGAGATTTAAGCCAAAATTTTCACTCTCCTCTTTCACTTTCAACAAGAGGCTCTTTAGTTCTTCTTCACTTTCTGCCCTAAAGGTGGTGTTATTTACATATCTGAGGTTATTGATATTTCTCCCAGCATTTTGATTCCAGCTTGTGCTTCTTCCAGCCCAGTGTTTCTCATGATGTACTCTGCATATAAGTTAAATAAGCAGGGTGACAATATACAGCCTTGAAGTACTCCTTTTCCTATTTGGAACCAGTCTGTTATTTCATGTCCAGTTCTAACTGTTGCTTCCTGACCTGCATACAGGTTTCTCAAGAGGCAGATCAGGTGGTCTGGTATTCCCATCTCTTTCAGAATTTTACCACATGTATGTAGTTGGATTTAATTTGTAATTATTTTGTTTAGGATATTTGACTCAGTGTTCATGAGGGATATTTGTCTGTCATTTTCTTTTCTTGTCAATGACAGATTTTGATATCACAGTCATCTCTTCAATTTGGTATTTTCTTAGCCTGGATTCTAAAATGCTGATTGACCTGCCTTGGGCACTGAAGATATTTTTTCCTGTGCATGCCTACCCAAATGCAGACTTCCAACTAACTCTGGCCTCAGTGTTTTACTTAATCATTTCACCTGCATCCAAACATATTCACTGAGCTCCTACTATGCCTCAAGTGCTATTCTTGGCACTTGTCAGAAGGAGCAGGGGAAATTTGAAATGAGAATCAAGGACTTCCCTCATGGTACAGTGGATAAGAATCTGACTGCAAATGCAGGGGACACGGGTTTGATCCCTGGTCTGGGAAGATCCCACATGCCATGGAGCAACTAAGCCCGGTGCTGCAACTACTGAAGTGCTCATGCCTAGAGCCTGTGCTCCACACCAAGAGAAGCCTACTTCAATGGTAATCCTGCACTGCAATGAAGAATAATCCCACTCACCATCACTAGAGAAAACCCTCATACAAAGACCCAGTGTAACCAAAAACAAGCAAATAAATAAATTAAAAAATGGTCCACATCAAAACAACCTTCTAAAAAATGACAAGCAAGCAAAATAAGCACCCAAGAAGTTTCTACCGCAATGATATTTTAAATGGCTCTTTGCCAGAACACTTGGTGGTATCCTAGCTCAAAGAGTTTTTGTTCTGTTGAGCATGTATTATATTATCCTTGTTCATATGTATGTGCCATTCCATATCCCCACTTCCACAGGAGCCACTAGCTTGGGAAAAAGAATGACTTCACGCCTACTCACTTTCATGTGTATTTGGCCTGCTGCTAACTCTGTTTCATATTCCTCTCACCCAAGGTCTTAGTGATTAAAAAGTTACCCAAGTATTATACCTGGAAAAAACCAACACAAACACTCAGTTAAGTTAGGAAAGGACATTCTAAACCCTGACAGCTAGATAGTTCATAATGATTTACTTATTGATCCAACAAATATTTATCGAGTGCCAGCTATATGCTAGATCTAACACTAGTATATATTGTATTAGATCCTGGGAAATTGATTATAAATAAGAGAAGGGATATTCATGCATTCCTGGAGTTTATTTCCCATTGAGTCAAAATAATAACTAACAAATCAACACTTTATAATACTATCATATGACATGAGAAAATAATCCAGACTAGTTGTGGCAGAGAATGCTAGAAGTCAAGACCACATTTATAGATTATCACACAGTGCCTCCAGAGGTGGCATTTTATTGAGACCTGAATAATCAGAAGAATAGGTGGGGGTCACTATGTTGAACGCTGGGTGCCACATCTTGCTATTTATGTCTAAAATAAATGGAAGAAGAAATACACGTTCAATGGTCCTTCAGTCTAACCATTTCTGTGAACCTTCCTAGAGACAATTATTTTTGGATTGGCTGTTTGAACACAAGGTGGGTAGAGGTACAATTTATTAAGATTAACTCATTTGGCAAAAAATTGGTTAAAAGTTTTTGGAAAAAAAAATCATGACTTTATTTTTGACATATTTACTTTGAGGTGTCTATTAGGATTTCATGCTGTTGTAATATGAATGTCTTAAGATATGTCTTTTTCCTTCAACATGGCTGCTAAGCACAAGCCAGTGACCTCACCAAAAAATAGCTAAAAACAGTTAAATGCTCCAGCATAGGAGGAAAATCTGACTATGCTGGACTTAATAAGCGGTGATATGTCACTCTACAACAAGGCATTTTCTATAGAGAATTCAAGAGCAATTTTGATAATACTTAAAGAGTACAGTGCAAGTCTAGTAATTAATATCACCTCCTTGATAACTCAAAATTACATTCTAGCTCTGACTTGTCCCCTGTACTACAGATTTGTGAACATAATTACCTACTTGACATACACTATACACTTGAGTGTCTAATAGGTCTTGAAACTTAACATTTTCAAAATAGAGCTCCCAGTTTTTCATGCAACCATTAATCTGTTCTTTCCGGAGTCTTCCAGATTGCAGTATATGGTACCATCATCCACTCAATTGCTCAAACAAGTTAGGAGTCTTAAATTTCTTTATTGTCCCCCATACTTTATCATCTGGTTCTACTGGTTCTACTTCCCAATATATATATCACATCACAAGTGTGTCTGCATCTGTTGACTGAACTCACCCTGGACCAAGCCTTGATGCTCTCAGTCACTCAGACTATTATTGCTGCTACTAACTGGCTTCTCTGATTCCACCTCTGGAATCCCCTTTATTCATTTAGTCCAGCTATCAGAATGACCTTTAAGATATCTAAGGAGGAGCTCAGCTCATGTCCTGGCTTAAGGCCTCTCAGCAACTTCCAAGTATACTCAGAAATGGTTTCAAACTCCTCACCATGATGACAAAGCTCTGCCCTGTCTGCATACAATTCCCACCTTGCTCTCAGGCACACCTTTGTGTGGTCCTTTCCCATGCTGTACCAGGGTTGGTCTGCGTGATCAAAGAAAAAAGGTAAAACTGATGGTACATCACACCAATATTAGGTTATAAAAAACCACAACTTCCATCCAGATTTCTCTCTTTTTCAGATAACCAATCTTATCAAGTAACCTTGGATTTCACCCTTCACTGGGAATGTCATCTGACTTGTCTCGAGGACACTCAGGTGGCTGCCCTGTTGACAGACCCCCATGAGGAAAAATGGAGACTTTCAGGCATTATCCAATGAAGAACTGAGGGCTCCAGACAGTAGCCATGTGAATGCGTTCCCTTGAAGGCTGCTCCTCTAGCCCTTGCAAGGTTTTTGCCTTTTCATGCTTAAGCCTACTACATTTTGTTGTATTATTATTCCTGAGCAAATCAAGGCACAATATTTCATTAGACTGGACAGATACATTATTGAACATATAAAAGAATATCAAAGACCACTCAACAGTTTCAGCAAACGGGGGGGGTGATATTAGATTTTGTAAGTTTGTATACAAAAATACATTCTATGTCAATAGCTACATCTTTTATAATAGGACTTATTTTTTAAATACTTCATGTGAACAGATTATTTAAGAGATGCATTTTTAGGTATTGCTTTTCATAGAGCTTTAATATTTAGAGTTGTTATATTCAGAAGAGGGACATTCACATTCAGACTTATAAATTACATCTCAGAATTGGATGCTAAACCAGTTCTGAGGATAAGCTTGTGAAGTCGTCTATTACTTATTAGGGGATATGCGATTTTGTGGCAGTAAAGCATCTGAGATTGAAATTTCCCCCAAACACTCCCCACTTTCTACCATTAGAGATGTTAATTCATCACAGACCATCTAAAGTGTTGATGATGCAGATCTGAGCCGCAGCTTGACTGAGTCATGAAAGACTCTCAGCCGGAGCCCTAGCTAGGCCACTCCCACGTTTCTGAGTGAGATGACTAAGGCTGCTGTCTTAAACCATTGTTTGGGGATAGTAGTTCAGTCATTCAGTCATGTCTGACTCTTTGTGATCCCGTGGATCACAGCACACCAGACTTCCCTGTCCATCACCAACTCCTGGAGCTTGCCTAAACTCATGTTCATTGACTCAGTGATGCCATCCAAACATCTCATTCTCTGTTATCCCCTTCTCCTCCTGCCTTCAACCTTTCCCAGCATCAGGTTTTTTCCCAATGAGTCAGTTCTTTGCATCAGGTGGCCAGAGTATTGGAGTTTGGGGATAGCAATGCATAACTACCACAGCAAGATAGTAGTAGTTCAAGGATGTATATTGTCACCCTTATTTAACCTATATGCAGAGTACATAATGCAAAATGGCAGAATCACAAGCTGGAATCAACATTGCCTGGAGAAATATCAATAACCTCAGATATGCAGATGACACCATCCTTATGGCAGAAAGCGGAGAAGAACTAAAGAGCCTTTTGATGAAGATGAAAGAGGAGATTGAAAAAGCTGGCTTAAAACTCAACATTCAAAAAACTAAGATCATGGCATCTGATCCCATCACTTCATGTCAAATAATGGGGAAAAAATGGAAACAGTGACATATTTTATTTTCTTGGGCTCCAAAATCACCATAGATGGTGACTGCAGGCGTAAAATTAAAAGACGCTTGCTCCTTGGAAGGAAAGCTATGACAAACCTAGACAGCATATTAAAAAGCAGATATCACTTAGCTAACAAAGTTTCATATAGTCAAAGCTATGATTTTTCCAGTAATCATGTACAAATGTGAGAGCTGGATCACAAATAAGGCTAAGCGCTGAAGAACTGATGCTTTTGAACTGTTGTGCTGGAGAAGATTCTTGAGAGTTCCTTGGACAGCAAGAAGATCAAAGCAGTCAATTCTAAGGAAATCAACACTGAATAGTCATTGGAAGTGCTGATGCTGAAGCTCCAATACTTTGGCCACCTGATGCAAAGAGCCAACTCATTAGAAAAGACCCTGATGCTGGGAAAGATTGAGGGCAGGAGAAGGGGACAACAGAGGGTGAATGGGTTGGATGGCATCAATGACTCAATGGATATGAGTTTGAGCAAACTCCAGGAGAGAGTGGAGGACAGAAGAGCCTGGCATGCTGCAGTCCATGGGGTCACAAAGAATCGGGCATGACTTAGGAACTCAACAACAACAACAGCAGCAGCAAGAGAGAGTGCCAGTCTACACAAGTTGTCTCTGAGTTTGACCTGGTTTCTCTCTCTCTTGCCCTTTCCCTCCCCAGCCAACTTGCCTCATGGTCACTTCTGCTCCTGCTCCATTGTAACACTGCCTCTCTCGGCAACCATCCTTTCATATCTGAAAAAAGTAAACATTTCAGTTGGCTTCTGCTGAAGGGCACCATTTGATGAGTTAAAGCCAAATCACTGGTCTTCTGAACTGGCCTGATGCCTCGTTGCTTTTGTGCCATGTTGATGAAAGAGCAAAGAGTAGAAGAAATCTCTTGACTGATAAAATGAAAGAGCATATAGGATTTTCAGAATTCAGGGTTCTTTCTTTTTTTTTAATTGATTTTTATTTTTTAGCAATACTGTATTCATTTTGCTATACATTGACATGAATCAGCCACGAGTGTACATGAACTCCCAATCCCGACCCCCACCTCCCCACTCCCGCCCCACACCTTCTCTCTGGATTATCCCCCTGCATCAGTCCCAAGCATCCTGCATCCTGCATCAAACCTGGACTGGCGATTCGTTTCACTTATGATATCATACATGTTACACTGCCACTCTGCCAACCCATCCCACCCTCTCCCTCTCCTACAGAGTCCAAAAGGCCGTTCTATACATCTGTGTCTCTTTTGCTGTCTTGCGTACAGGTTTATCATTACCATCATTCTAAATTCCATATATATGTGTAAGTATACTGTATTGGTGTTTTTCTTTCTGGCTTACTTCACTCTGTATAATCGGCTCCAGCGTCATCCACCTCATTAGAACTGATTCAAATGTATTCTTTTTAATAGCTGAGTAATACTCCATTGTGTATATGTACCACAGCTTTCTTATCCATTCACTGCTGATGGACATCTAGGTTGCTTCCATGTCCTGGCTATTATAAACAGTGCTCTGATGAACATTGGGGTACACGTGTCTGTTTCAATTCTGGTTTCCTCGGTGTGTATGCCCATCAGTGGGATCGCTGGATCATAAGGCAGTTCTATTTGCAATTTTTAAAGGAATCTCCACACTGTTCTCCATAGTGGCTGTACTAATTTGCATTCCCACCAACAGTGTACGAGTGTTCCCTTTTCTCCACACCCTCTCCAGCATTTATTGCTTGTTGACTTTTGAATCACAGCCATTCTGACTGGTGTGAAATGGTACCTCATTGTGGTTTTGATTTGCATTTCTCTGATAATGAGTGATGTTGAGCATCTTTTCAGGGTTATTTCTAAAAATTAGTCCTTTCCTTCCAAAAGAAAGCAGTTGGAGAGGAAATTGGAGTTGAGTCAATCCAGTTTGCCCATTTATTTTCAGAGGGAGCCACCAATGTCAGAGTAAGGGAGTAAAGGACCCACAATCTGTCAATCACTGAATGAGAACTGGGGTGAGAAACAGGTGCCCTAGTTCAACCCTCTAACCACACTGCAGCCATGAAATTAAATTACTCCTTGGAAGGAAAGTTATGACCAACCTAGATAGTATATTCAAAAGCAGAGATATTACTTTGCCAACAAAGGTCCGTCTAGTTAAGGCTATGGTTTTTCCAGTGGTCATGTATGGATGTGAGAGTTGGACTGTGAAGAAAGCTGAGCACTGAAGAATTGATGCTTTTGAACTGTGATGTTGGAGAAGACTCTTGAGAGTCCCTTGGACTGCAAGGAGATCCAACCAGTCCATCCTAAAGGAGATCAGTCCTGAGTGTTCATTGGAAGGACTTTTGCTGAAGCTGAAACTCCAATACTTTGGCCACCTCATGAGAAGAGTTGACTTATTGGAAAAGACCCTGATGCTGGGGGCGATTAGGGGCAGGAGGAGAAGGGGACGACAGAGGATGAGATGGCTGGATGGCATCACCGACTTGATGGACATGAGTTGAGTGAACTCTGGGAGTTGGTGATGGACAGGGAGGCCTGGCGTGCTGTGATTCATGGGGTCACAAATAGACATCACTGAGAGACTGAACTGAATTAAACTGAACCACACTGCCCTAAGCACCAACCTGGAAGGTGTTGCTGTTTTCTCATTTAGTCATCACGTCATGTGCAACCCTTTTGTGACTCTATGGATTGTAGACTGCCAGGCTCCTTTGTCCATGGGATCTCCCAGGTAAGAATACTGGAGTGGGTTGCCATTTCCTTCCCTAGGGGATCTTCCTGACCCAGGATTTGAACTTGTGTCTCTTGCAATGGCAGTCGGATTCTTGGTGGCTCTATGGTAAAGAATCTGCCTCCCAATGCAAGAGATGCAGTTTCAGTCCCTAGGTCAGGAAAATGCCCTGGGGAAGGTGTCAGCACCTTTTTAAGTGTATTAGATTCATGAGTTCACCCACTTATCATAGTAACTCCATTATTTATTATTAGTTCCATTTTGCAAATGAGAAAAAGAAACATAGTTAAGGTAAAGACTTAGCAGAGTGGCAGAGTTTGCCCTCTTCCTAATTGGTAAGTCTGAGATCTGAGTACAGGCAGTCTGATTCCAAAGGCGGCCTTTCTCAATTTGTATTACCCTCATGAAGGCACCCGACTCCAGTACTCTTGCCTGGAAAATCCCATGGATGGAGGAAACTGGTAGGCTGCCGTCCATGGGGTTGCGAAGAGTTGGACACGATGGGGCAACTTCACTTTCACTTTTCACTTTCATGCATTGGAGAAGGAAATGGCAACCCACTCCAGTGTTCTTGCCTGGAGAATCCCAGGGATGGCGGAGCCTGGTGGGCTGCCATCTATGGGGTCACACAGTGTCAGACATGACTGAAGTGACTTAGCAGCAGCATGTACTAAGAAAGCTGAGTGCCAAAGAATTGATGCTTTTGAACTGTGGTGTTGGAGAAGACTCTTGAGAGTCCCTTGGCCAGCAAGGAGATACAACCAGTCCATCCTAAAGGAAATCAGTCCGAATATTCATTGGAAGGACTGATGCTGAAGCTGAAACTCCAATATTTTGGCCACCTGAACCAACTCATTGGAAAAGACCCTGATGCTGGGAATGATAGAAGGTGGGAGGAGAAGGGGGTGACAGGGGATGAGATGGTTGGATGGCATCACTGACTCAATGGACATGAATTTGAGTAAGCTCCTGGAGTTGGTGATGGACAGGGAAGCCTGGCATGCTGCAGTCCATGGGGTCACAAACAGTTGGACATGACTGAGTGACTGAACTGAAATGAACATGTACTGTGGGGGCTTCCCTGATAATTCAGTTGGTAAAGAATCTGCCTGAAATGAAGGAGACCCCAGCTCTATTCCTAAGTCGGGAAGATCCACTGGAGAAGGGATAGGCTACCCACTCCAGTATTCTTGGGCTTCCTTTGTAGCTCAGCTGGTGAAGAATTCACCTGCAAGGCAGAAGACCTGAGTTTGATTCCAGAGTTGGGAAGATCCCCTGGAGAAGGGAAAGGCTACCCACTCTAGTATTCTGGCCTGGAGAATTCCATGTACTGTACAGTTCATGGGGTCACAAAGAGTCAGACACAACTGAGTGACTTTCACTTTCATGTACTGTAAGGAAACTTTGCTTTTTCTTCTCCACACTCATATGCAGCAATATATTATATTCTACACTCTGTTCTAAAATGGCCATCCATTCTGAGTCTAGATTTACCCCCCCTTTTCATCACTAACACTACTATATTATTTGAAATTGGAAACAGCCAAATTTTGCCTCAAACTTTTTCTTTTCTGGATAGAATGAGAAATTTGTACATTTCTTTATTGCAGGGAAAAAGTAGTAAATGGTGATGCTATTAAAGTCTCCTGTGAGGATTATTTTTAGCTTCTTTCACGTAGATGGCTATAGCTTCTGTATTTTAGTTCTTGTGATCCATATATCTTTAACTGTGGAGGGATGCTTGTGAAGTTAGATTAAAGCCAATTATAAATCACCTCTCAGGGCTGGTTCCTGAGCCAAATTCTAGATGGGTTTCATTAATGTACCTTCACCTCTGCTCAGAATTCTGTGCTGGACCCTCAAAAATGCATTTTGGAGAGCTGGTGCTAATTATAATACAGTGCTAATGGCCTTCAAAGAGGCTGGAATGGCAGAAGCAAACTTGCTTTTACTTTCCATTCAGGTCCAGGGGGCCCCGAGGCTAATCTACAAATTCTCCAGCCATCTGTGCAGAGGGATCATTTGCTTTTTACCTTTAGCTCCTTCATCTCTCATTTAGTAATGAGCTTGGAGATGGCTCTGTAATACTGGCTGAAGAGCCATCTAGTGCATGGTCCAAGAAGAACAGAGATGACTTCAGATATGTCTGGAGAACAGGGCTTGTAGAAGGACAGGCCATTTTGCTTTATTTCTAAACACAGCAGAAGGATCAATCCTGATTCCTTCCAAGGGGGCTGCTGTCCTTCTGTCATGCCAGCCTGTCCTGTCGGGCTCCCAGGGACCCGAGATTCTGAGGCTCTGGATTGGCCTTTGAAAGAATCTGAGTGGAGTTTTTCTTGTTGAAGTCATGTTTACTGAGAATACACTGTGCGAGGCACTAGGAAACTGGCCGTGAGGGTGACAGGGTTCTTCTGGCTCAGAGCTCATGGGCTGACACACAGAAACTGCCTGGCTGGGCCTCTGATGGAACAGGAGCCACTTTTCACAGGCAAGGATCCCAGCCGCCTTTAGTATGCATGGAGTGTATGGCCCTAAATTTGGGCAGTTTACAAAGCAATGCTACTGCTGCTGCTAAGTCACTTCAGTCATGTCAGACTCTTTATGACCCCATAGATGGCAGCCCACCAGGCTCCCCCGTCCCTGGGATTCTCCAGGCAAGAACACTGGAGTGGGTTGCCATTTCCTTCTCCAATGCATGAAAGTGAAAAGTGAAAGTGAAGTGTCCAACTCTTCGCGACCCCATGGACTGCAGCCCACCAGGCTCCTCCATTCATGGGATTTTCCAGGCAAGAGTACTGGATTGGATTGCCATTGCCTTCTCCGTACAAAGCATGAGATCAAATTAAACCCAACAAGAACTTGACTGTCTCCGTGGTATAAAAATAAGATGTGCGAATCCCATCTCCACACGTGTGGAGGTGTAGTTAACCCTGTGTGGGGTTCCCACACAAGGCACTGCAGGGAACTCGTGTTAACAGAGGTGCATTAGATCATGGGGATGAGGGCTGGCCAATGGAGTGGGAGCAGGGAAGGAAGCTGGTGATGATATTCATCAGGGAAACTGGAAAAGAATTCACACCAGACTCAACAGTTGTCCTGGAGAGTAGTCACTGATTGGAGGATTTGGTGGGGGAAGGGAGGCCAGGATACTTTTTGTTTGTCTGACTTTGAGACATATGGGAATTTAGTTCCCTAACCAGTAATCAAACTTATTCCCCATGTATTGGAAGTGCGAAGTCTTCACCACTGGACAACAAGGAAACCCCAAGACTTTTTTTTTTTTGATACTGACTGTTCCTTTAATGTAAGGTAAGATATTGTCTCTCAAATACATCTCTTTAAAATTTCATGTTTATTTTGTAAAGTTGAAAACTTCTGCTTTTTAATGCCCTCATGATTTTCTATTTGAGATTTTTAATATTTTGGCATTCTTAAATATTAGTATTTTGTGAATATATCTATGTTGCATGTGTGCTAAGTCACTTCAGTTATGTGTGACTCTTTGTGACGCTATGGACTGTAGCCCACCAGACTCCTCTGTCCATGGGATTCTCTAAGCAAGAATACTGGAGTGGATTGTCATGCCTTCCTCCAGGGGAATCTTCCCAACCCAGGGATCAAACCTGCATCTCTTACTTCTCCTGCATTGGCAGGCAGGTTCTTTACCACTAGTGCCAATTATCTGTAATAAAAATATTATATTAAGATTTTTTGGTTGCTGTTTATTTGCAAAATCATGTCCTACTCTTTGCAACTCCATGGACTGTAGCCCACCCAACTCCTCTGTCCATGATATCTTCTACTTATTTATTACGAAAGATTCTACTTACTTGAAGTCAGTGTTCATCCCTTGTCCTCATCACATCTCAATAGTGCCCTAGTGTTCAATAAACATACAGCAATGAACATTGTAGCTGCTGGTAAATATTAGTTGAAGACAACTGGATAAGGTTATTTTCACTAAGAACACAGTAGATTTTTAACCCACTTAGAAGTTTGTCCTAAGTGGTGTTAGAGGTAAAGAACCCGCCTGCCAATGTAGGAGAGCTAAGAGTGGAGTGGATTGTCATGCCTTCCTCCAGGGGAATCTTCCCAACCCAGGGATCAAACCTGCATCTCTTACTTCTCCTGCATTGGCAGGCAGGTTCTTTACCACTAGTGCCAATTATCTGTAATAAAAATATTATATTAAGATTTTTTGGTTGCTGTTTATTTGCAAAATCATGTCCTACTCTTTGCAACTCCATGGACTGTAGCCCACCCAACTCCTCTGTCCATGATATCTTCTACTTATTTATTACGAAAGATTCTACTTACTTGAAGTCAGTGTTCATCCCTTGTACCTCATCACATCTCAATAGTGCCCTAGTGTTCAATAAACATACAGCAATGAACATTGTAGCTGCTGGTAAATATTAGTTGAAGACAACTGGATAAGGTTATTTTCACTAAGAACACAGTAGATTTTTAACCCACTTAGAAGTTTGTCCTAAGTGGTGTTAGAGGTAAAGAACCCGCCTGCCAATGTAGGAGAGCTAAGAGATGCAAGCTCGATCCCTAGGTCGGGAAGATCCCCTGGAGGAGGGCATGGCAACCCACTCCAGTATTCTTGCCTGGAGAATCCTATGGACAGAGGAGCCTGGCAGGCTGCAGTCCATGGGGTCGCAAAGCGTCGGACATGACTGAAGCGACTGAGCATGTACACACAGAAGTTTGACAGCCCCTAAAATATTATAGTCCAGAAGTAATTTTCTAGAAGAGCTGTTTTTGAAAATGTGTTCTGGACCCAATCAAGAATCCACAAAGAGAAGCAGAGGTGAGGGAAGTGGGGATAACAGAGAGGATCCAGAAAGCACAAGTGGTCACAAGTCACTCAGGAGCGCTGAGCTAAGGAGATGAGATGAATGATCCCCAACAGAGGCTGAAGCTGCCAGTTGATTGGTTCTGTCAACAAAGCAGGCCAGAGGGTGGGTTTTGTCATCAGAAGTACTTTATTTTTATGTAGCCTGCTTTACCAGTCTTTTCTTTCTGGTTCCTTCTTCGGTTCAAAAATTTTAAAGGTCTTTCCCATTATTTTCAATGGAGATTGATAGCATTAGATTTGAGTCTTGAGAAGATTGCTCTGACTACAGTTCAGGAAACAGAAGCGAAATGCGGGGTGAGGAATATTGAACTTGAGGAAACAATTAGAAGGTGATGGCAAAAGTCCGTGTGGGTGATATTATTAGCTCTCCTTGTGATGGTGGCGGTGGAAATGGAAAACATGGATGGATTCAGGATCTAGTTAGGAGGCAAGACAGACAAGCACTGATTTGGATATGGAGGAGGAGATAGACTATTGTTTTAACAAATAGAAAAATGCCATTCATTGGGCTAAGGAACCACAGGAAAGGACCAGTTTTACCTCTTTTTAAACTTTTTGCCTTTAGTGCACAGGATGGACATCATGAGTGTGGTCTAATACAGGTCAGCTTTATGTAGTTTGGGGACTTCCTAAGGGTAGCATTGAGTACACATCTCAGTTCCCTGAAGAGGGATCCTGGTAGGGACCGGAAACTGAAGAGCCAGGAAATGATCAATGTGTTTGAAGCCATGTGCCTAGATGAGATAGACAACAGAGTCGAAAGAGATGGGAACACTGAAGAACCTGGGAGAACTGCAACATTTCATGGCTGCAGGAGAACGACCTACTGACAGCACTGGATGTTGGCCAGCCCCCCATTCTACCTCCTAACCAGGAAGGAAGAGACTATGACAGGGCTACTTGCCTCATCTTTCTGGGTTGGGCACCAGGCAAAACCCTGAAGGAGCCACACTGGGGAACCCACTAGGCTGGGCAGCTTTAGGGATCATGAAACTCTGCGACATCCCATATTTTGTTTGTTTTTTCTTTCTACCTCTGTCATCATTTTCAGGTTAGGAGAGGAGATTCAAAAAGACAGATTCCTCTTATTCTTCCCCAGCATTGACATCAAGTGTTTTCTTTCCACCTTGACTTGTTAGAGATGCAAACAAACAAACAAACAAACAAAACTTCTTCAAGAAAAATATACTTTGTTCTGTCCAGGCAAGATGGTAGTATACAGTAAAGACACAGCAAATTGGGGTGTGAATAACATGGAGTAAAGTGGTTTTCAGCATCTTTACCTAAATGCTTGTTGTCATTTTTCTTGCTATTGGTATGGTGTCATGGCAGAGTCTGGATGTTAAACATATCTAGACCTTGGTTCATGCCCCAGCACAATCTCTTGCAACAGCTATTATTCAAATGCCTTAATCTTTGAAATCTCACTTTTCTCATGTACAAGATGAGGATAATTGTGCTTATTTACCAGGGCAAATGGAAGAAGTGAATGAGGGAAGATGTAAGCGAAACATGCAAGGGTTTAGCATGGAGCAGGTCCTTCACTGCATCTTGGGGCCACCCAAGACAGGCGGGTCATGGTGGAGAGGTCTGACAGAATGTGATCTACTGGAGAAGGGAATGGTAAACCACTTCAGTATTCTTGTCTGAGAACCCCATGAACAGTATGAAAAAGCAAATGAAAGGATACTGAAAGAGGAACCCCCCCAGGTCGGTAGGTCCGTAATATACTACTGGAGATCAATGGAGAAATAACTCCAGAAAGAAGGAAGGGATGGAGCTAAAGCAAAAACAATACCCAGTTGTGGATGTGACTGGTGATAGAAGCAAGGTCTGGTGTTGTAAAGACCAATATTGCATAGGAACCTGGAATGTTAGATCCATGAATCAAGGCAAATTGGAAGTGGTCAAACAGGAGACAGCAAGAGTGAACATCAACATTCAAGGAATCAGCGAACTAAAATGGACTGTCTCCTCTTTACTTTCTGCCCTAAAGCCCACCAAGAATTATTCAATATAGCCAATCCTATGCTGTTTACACTGTCATATCTGGCCTTTCCTAAGGAAATTCCAGTAAAGGCTGTGGCCTATGCCTTCCCCTTACTCCTTTCTGCCTCCTGACAACACTGGAGCTGCCTCCTATAGCCCTGCATGGCAAGCTATGCCTCCCATTTCTAGAACTGAGAATATGAAGTTTCTTTTAATGGCAGTGACCTATGTAGTCACTTAGTCACCTTTGTGTTGGGTTGGCCAAAAGGTTCATTTAGGTTTTTCTACACTATCTTACAGAAAAACCCAAATGAACTTTTTGGCCCACTCAATAAATTAACACCCAGGCACAAATAGGTTTCCAACTCGATAAATTCTGTTTTCTGATGGGGGAGAGGAGCAGTATTCATCTCTTAGGTTTCTTTTTCCAGTGCTGTCAATCTCTCTTCCCCACAGATATCAACACTGTGCTGAACTCATTATCACAAAAGTGGAACTTAATTAGTGATAACCGAACTGAAAAGACAATTAGGTCTTCTCATGTTACCTACTTCCAAGAACCAAGGCTAGAACCATAAGTGTAAATGAGGATAGCAGATTAGGTTTTTAAAAAAACAACAAGAAACTAGGGTTTTGAAGATAATATAACTAAAACAAAAGCCTACAGTTCCCCTTTGGGTGGTTAATGTACCTTTGGGGCCATCTGCTGCATTTTTCTGGGCAGAACTGGCTCTCTCATTGGTTGAATCCATATCAGCAGACTCCAGGAGAGAGAAAACACACACAAAAATCACAGAAGAACAAATTTAGTAAAACTGGTAGTGAGAGGAATACAAAAAGTATACACGCAATTTCTTAGGTATCTTTCACTGTTCTCAGCAAAGGTATGTAAGGGAGACCTTTCAGGCACAGCTCAACAACTCAGCCCTCCATCCTGGGAGCATGGAGGAAAGAGATGAAGAAAACACATGAGCTGGGGCCTGAGGCAAACTGGGTTCTAGTTTCTGCCCTGTCACAATGGCCTGTGATCTTGGGCAAGTCAATGAATGTCTTGATTGCCTCGGTTTCCTCACGGGGTTCTTAAGGGGATTAAGTCAGCTAATGAATGCAAAGCGCCGTTGTTGCTCATGGTCGAAGTGCTCTCTGCAGACATTGCATGGTTGTTTATGCAATCACTCACCACACCTTCTTCAGAAGACATTTCATTGAGCAACTACTAATGTGTCTGGCACTGAAGCAAACCTGAAA
This sequence comes from Aepyceros melampus, assembly GCA_006408695.1. Lineage (NCBI taxonomy): Eukaryota > Metazoa > Chordata > Mammalia > Artiodactyla > Bovidae > Aepyceros > Aepyceros melampus. Next base: position 170,354 of record SJXQ01002761.1, read on the forward strand.
CCTAGTCCCTGCTGAGAGGAGCTACAAGTCTAGCAGGGAGGATAATAGGAAACCACAATTATGCTAAGGTAATTGGAAAGTACCACATATTTGTTACAGAGGTAATATAACTCGGGATTAGATTTGCACATGAGTGACAGAGACTTGAAATTAATAGTGATTCAAACTAGGTAGCAATGTCTCTCCCATATAACAGTCTGAAGGTAGGCAATTCAGGGTTTATACATTATTTCTCCTGTGATAAATCTTAGGGACTTTGACTTCTAGCTCTGTTCCACTTTTCCTAAGATAGGAGCTTCATTCTTAGGGTCCAAGATGGCAACTAGAGCTCCACTCATCACATTCGCATTCCAAGCAGCAGAATAGAGAAAAGGACAAAGAGATGAAGGAATCTTCCTTTTTTTCTAGGAAGACTCCCAGAAACTGCCACATGGCACATCTGTTTATATCTCATTAACTGGATCTGAGTCACATGGCTACACAGGGATGGAAGGAAATGGAAATGTAACCTTTTCTTTACAGGTTCTCTCCCTTTAAAAAAAATTATGTTATGTGTGTTATGTGTGTTATGTATTTGACTGCACCTGTTCTTAGCTGCAGCATGCGGGATCTTTAGTTCCTGCATGTAGGTCTAGTTTCCTGATCAGGGATCAAAACCCGGCTCCCCTGCATTAGGAATGCAGAGTTTTAGCCACTGGACCACCAGGGAAGTCTCTCTCTTTTCTATAGAGGGAGGAAACAACAAATATTGGGAAACAGCTGATAATCTTCACAAGCAGTACCAGCAGAGTATTCTAGGAAGCCCCAGTGGAATGCTTGATTCTGTTTGGGGCAGAGCTGGAGGGCTTCCAAGGAGAGAAGACATTTTCATTCTGTCTTTAAAGATGAGTAGGAGTTTGGCAGTCTTAAACAGATGGCCCACCAAGTGGCAGACAAACAGCCCTCCAGCCTCAACAATCATCACTTTGCTTTTACATAAATATGATATTTGAATGGGAAGAAGAAAGCTGAAAGGACCTCCCATCCACCATGCAGCTGGTTGTCCAACAGCAGCTGCGTTTTACAGTGTCGAAGTGGCTACTTGGATTTGTTAGAGAAAAGATACTCCCAGAGCTCAGTGAAGCATCACACTCCTTGATTACAGGCTTCAGAGAGCTCTGTCATGGAGCGGACAATAGTCATAAGGAGATGGACTTGGTTGAAGTCATTAGACCTTCGCATTTGCTGGAGAGGCAGTAGGATGATGCAGAAAGAGCTCAGATTAACAGCTTTCTATGTCAGCTGAAGTTAGTCATGTGGCCTGGGGCAAGTTTTCACCAGTTTCAGTCTATTTCTCCTTTTGTTAGATAAAGATAATAATGACCTACCATACAGGGATGCTGTAAACGCTAGGATAGGATACACACAAAGAAAATCTGCACATGGTGGACTCTCCAAATTATCTTCCCACTGACTCTCATGTGTTCTGATCAGCAACCCCCTCGCTGAGCATGTGAGGCACTGTTGTTGGGATGGAGGCGTAAATTAAGACTCCTCTGGGACCCCCTTCCCACCGCAGCACAGTGGAGATGGGACCATTCCGCCCTGTCACCCTGCCACTCAGATTCTGCACACTGAAGGCTTAGCTGTGATGGAACAGAGCACCAGGGAGACCAGCTTTTGAGCCACTGTTGACATCCAATCTGGGGATGCCCAGAAATGTCTGCGAGGGACGTGGGCTTGGCAGATCTGGTATCAGCAGGTACAGGAATGAGTGTCAGGAATTTGGGTCATTATTGTTAAATGACCCTTTGTACCTCTGCTCTGGAACTTGAGGAAATTCTGGTTAAAACGAGAAAACATTCTGACAGGACATGGCTAGACAACAATTTATGGGACAGCACCTCTCCCTGGATTGAATCTTTAAGAATTAGTACCAATCATGGGCTTCTCTGGTGGTCCAGTGGTTAAGAATCTGCCTGCCAATGCAAGGGACATGGGTTCGATCCCTGGTCCAGGAAGAACCCACATGCTGCAGAGCAACTATACCCGTGCACCACAACTATTAAACCTGTGCTCTAGAGCCTGGGAGCCGCAGCTACTGAAGCCCTTGAGCCCGGAGCCTGTGCTCCACAACAAGAGGAGTCCCAGTTCACAGCAACTAGAGAAAGCCTGTGAGCAACAAAAACCCAATGCAGCCAAAAATAAAATTAATTAATTTAAAAAATACCAGCCATGATGCCCATTTCATAAATAAGAACACAAAGGCTCAAATTTGCTCTAGAACTTGATAAAGCTATCTACTTGATAGGTGGCCTCACCTAGACGAAAATTTAGCTCTTCTGAACCAAGCCTAGTATGTCTTCTCGCCTGGGCCTATGGCTCCACAGTGGTCACGCACTCGTAGTTTCCATATTTTGTCACAAATATATAAAACTTGGGTAGAAATTGTTTTTTTCTGTAACCCTGGCCTCTCCTTCAGTCTAGCCTAGGATGTTTCACTACCTATATGACATCTCCACTTGCACCTCTCACAAGCATCTTAAAGTTAATAAGTTCAAAACTGAACTCTTCATAGTCTCCTACCCCAGACCCTACACTTTCCATCTCACAAACCCCACACCCTGTTCAGCTGCTTAAGCCACACACTGGAACACACCTTGACTTCTCCCTTTCCTTCTTATCCACCCCACTCCCAAAGCCATCCATTAGCACGTCCTGAAAGATCAATATCCCAAAACACACTCTAGGCCTCTCTGCTTTTTGCCTCCTGCTGTTACTGCCTCTTCCCTGAAAGTGAAAGTCTCTCAGTTGTGTCTGACTCTTTGCGACCCACGGACTAGTCCATGGAATTCTCCGGGCCAGAATACTGGAGTGGGTAGCCTTTTCCGTCTCCAGGGGATCTTCCCAACCCAGGGATCGAACCCAGGTCTCCCACATTGCAGGCAGATTCTTTGCCAGCAGAGCCACAGGGGAAGCCCTTAGACAACTACAAAAGCCTCCTAACTGGTGTCCTGTCTCCTCCCTTCATTATACTCTCCATCTTCAAGAGACAGTGTGATTTTTTAAAAATAGAAATCAGACGTCACTCTCCTATTTCAGCACATTCCTGGAGCACTGAAATTATATCCATACACCGCACTGTGGCCGAGCCAACACTGCAGGATATAGCCCTTGCTGCTTTTCCAGGATCAATCCCTGCCCCTCTTCATACTCACACTGGGCTACAGGATCACTGGCCTTCTCCCTGTTCCCTGTTCCCTGAATATATCAACTCCCCACTTTTGCTTCAGGGCCTTTGCACATGCTGTTCTCATCTCCTGGAAGGTTCTTTCATTCACTTTTCTAATGGCTGACTCCTTCTCGTCCTTTGGTTCTCAACTCACATGGCACAGCCTGGAGGTGTTATTTGTCACACATTCTCTTGATAGTCTATAGTACTCCATGAGCTTCCCTGGTGGCTCAGACTGTAAAGAATATGCCTCAGTGCGGGAGACCTGGGTTTGATCCCTGGGTTGGATGATCTCCTGGAGAAGGGAATGCAACCCACTCCAGTATTCTTGCCTGAGAATTCCATGGACAGAGGAGCCTGGCGGGCTACTGTTCATGGGGTTGCAAAGAGTTAACTGGACACAACTGAGTTACTAACACTTTCATTTTTTTTTCTCCATGTACATAAGACCCAGGGCCCAAAGTGAGTGAAAGACTTCGGCTCCTCTCCCAGCTTCTTCCGTGGCTGAGCGCAGACATTTTACCTAGGCTCTCACCCTCAGATGCAATGCACCTGCCTGAGAATTTAAGATGGAAATGGGCCACGCGAGCAAGTGAGGAACCAAGCAGACTTTAGCTTCTGTAAGACTGTAACAGGAGCAACTGGTTTTTCAAGGGAGGAAGAGTGGAGTTCTGAGCATTAGTCCCCACTACCATAGATCAGTGCACAACATTCTTGGTGGCATGGCCTCTGAAACTAACACCCACCCTGGCCCATCCTGGGGAACCATGTACCACTAATACTCTTTATTATAGCACTAATACTAATTATGGGATTGGGGGCAGGAGGAGAAGGGGACGACAGAGGATGAGATGGCTGGATGGCCATGAGTTTGGGTAAACTCCGGGAGTTGGTGATGGACAGGGAGGACTGGTGTGCTGCGATTCATGGGGTCTCAGAGAGTCGGACACGACAGCGATTGAACTGAACTGAACTGAATACTAATTATATTACTATTATTCCACTAATACTCTTTATTATATTCTTCCTGTTTAAAACAGCTGGATTAGCTTCTGTTGTTTGCAAATAAGAACTACAATGATGACTCTTCCTTGAAAGGTCTTACTTGACTATTCTCCCATATTTATTAAATGAACAAGTGACTCAGTCTCTAATAGGTAGGAGCCCTTACTTATAGCTGAGCTTCACAGGGGAAGCCAGATACATAGTTAGATGCTTTTTAATTCCCACTCTGCAAATTCACAACATGAAGCTGGAATAGGGCATACCACAGGGTAAGACTTAAAACCTGCCGCTCGTCCGTTCAACTGTGGACTCCCAGACAGATTGCTACCACTGAAAAGCACATTTTGAACACAGCCAACTATCTCCCCGAGCAGATGGGAAAGTGTGTCTGCTAAAAACAAGAGAGAAGCTCTGTCCCCACCGTGGAATTCGATGACTCCCTCCATTCTGGTTTGCCCAGTAAAACTTCAGCTGCTTTTAAGGTTGGAAAGCTTTTGATTATTTCTATTTCTGGGGCAGAAAATGGACTCTCTTAGCTGGGTTTCTGAAATAACTGTCGGAAGATTTTATGTATTCCAGTACAAAGAAAATACATTTGCTTGACACGGTTGTGACAGACAGTGCAAAAACACTGAATAATATTTGTTCTCGGTCTGGGAGTGACAGCTGTCCCTCCACAGTGCCTGTTCTGTCTATACTTCTGGAGGCTGATATTTATACCGTGTGTGCATGCTCAGCTGTACTCTTTGTGACTTTTTGCGACCCCATGGACTGTAGCCTGCCGGGCTCCTCTGTGCATGGACTTTCCCAGGCTAGAATACTGGAGTGGGCTGTCATTTCCTACTCCAGGGGATCTTCCCAACTCAGGGACTGAACCTGAGTCTCCTATGTCTCCCACATCGGCAGGCAGATTCTTTACCACTGAGCCACCTAGGAAGCCTCCTGACATTTATAGAGCAGTGGTACACCTGGGTTCGACCCCTGGGTTGGGAAGAGTCCCTGGAGGAGGGCATGGCAATCCACTCCAGTATTCTTGCCTGGAGAATCCCCATGAACAGAGGAGTCCATGGGGTCGCAAAGAGTCAGACACAACTGAAGGACTAAGCACATTATATGCTAAGCAGAGGGTGAAGAGCTGACATGATGACCTCCCCTGTAAAGTCAAGAGATAATTGTTGAGTATCTTTGTGCTCAGTCTATTGCAGGAGCTTGAGATAGAAGAAGGATAAAGGAAAAGAGGTCCTGTTCTCATAGAGTTTATATTCTAATAGGGGAAGACAGATACTGAACAACATATAAATCCTGCAGGAAGAATAGCAGGGGGTTTCCTTGGCATTCCAGTGCTTAAGACTCTGCATTTCCAATGCAGGAGGTGCGAGTTCGATCCCTACTGGGGAACTAGGAATCACACGTGTCATGCAGACAAGAGAAAAAAAAAAGAATATCAGGGAGCATGATATGTACTGTATGGGGAATCATAGGCAGTATGATAACAGAGAGTGACCGGGGGGCCAGGGACACCGCTAAGGTAATAACAGAAAGTTGGAATCTGAAGGGCAAGAAAGAGCTAGCCCTCTCCCTCAGGAACCCCGAGGGAAGCACATTCCAGGTAAAGGTGACAGCTGGTGACCCGACTGGACACAGGCCTGGAGTGTCCCAGAGGAGAAGGAAGTGCAGCGAGGGAATGGAAGTGAGGAGGCAGGAGAGAGGTGGAGGTGGCTGAATTCTGCAGAGCAGTTCAGGCTGGGTTCAGGGGACTGCGGGCACTGGAGAAGCTGGTGAGGTTTAAGCCAGGAACAACCGCAGCCAGTGTGTGTCTGAAAAAGGTGACTCTGTCATTGTGTGGAGAGCAGATGGGGCTGAGTGAAAGAACATAGCTCAAGAAGAGGCCACGGCCATGAACCAGGAGTGTCGCTCGGGTTGGGAGTCGGGGCTCGTCTCCCCACGCCCCTGCTTTGCCAAGTCGAGGGCCTCCTGGGAAAGCCAACAGGGCAGTCGGACAGACCAGCTGAGTCCTGAGTGTGGCCAGGGTATGGAGGGAGAGTTGGGCGTTACTGGCATGCAGGAAGCCAGCAGACCGTGCTCGCTTCGGCAGCATATACACTAAAGTTGGAACAATACAGAAAAGCTTAGCATGGGCCCTGCGCAAGGATGACATGCAAATTCATGAAGCATTCCATATTTTTCAGACATAAAGAACAGACTTTTGGACTCAGTGGGAGAAGAAGAGGGTGGGTGGGATGATTTGAGAGAATAGATAGCATTGAAACATATACATCACCATATGTAAAATAGATTGCCAGTGGGAGTTTGATGTATGACGCAGGGCACCCAAAGCTGGTGCTGTGTGACAGCCTGAAGGGATGGGGTGGGGAGGGAGGTGGGAGGAGGGTGTTCAGGATGGAGGGGACACATGAATGCCTATGGCCACTTCATATTGATGTATGGCAAAACCCATCACAATACTGTAAAGTAATTATCGTCAATTAAAATAAATAAATACATTTTAAAAAAGAAAAGAAAGCCACTAGACCAAACGAAATCACCTGGAAAGGATATCTAGATAGAGGGGGAAGGGGCCAGGACAGAACTGACTGATGAGACGGGGAGCTAGCAAGAAAGACAAGAGGAGGGGCAGCCGGCTGGAGAGGAAGACACTTGAAAAGTCTGATAACAAAGAAGCTAGAGGAAAAAAAGGATTTCAAGGAGATGAGAGCAACCAGCCATATGAAACAGACCAGGAGAGGGAGCAGATTGGGGGCCAGGCCAAGTTGGCCAGTGCAGGTGCAGAGGAGCACAGCAGGCAGGAACCATGGGGTGGCGAGGAAGAGATGCGGGGGCAGGCAAGTCTTTCAGGAAATTGTGGGGGACAGGCAGCAATAAACGGGGGTGCAGAGACAAAGTTGGTTTTCTCTGTAAAGGCAACAGGTGCTAGAGGACTGTTCAACGATGGGAGTGAACCAACAGACCGCAGCGAGGAGGGTGGGGGGCTGAGGGGGGAACGATGCTGCAAAAAAAGATGGTGCCAAGTGCAGGAGTGGAAGCTGAGGGGTGAGGTCCAAGCACAAAGGTGAGGGCCCTTCCTCCTGGACAGCAGACTGTGAGGGTACAGACGGGGGCAGGTGGTCTCGGGGCAGGCAGGCGAGGGCCTTCCTACTGACTGCTGCTGCTGCTTCTTTTTCTTCTATTTTTCTGGTTAGGCCCTGTGGCAGGCATGCAGGATCTTAGTTCCCTGACCAGGGACCGAACCCCTGCCCCTTCTGAGGCCTAGAAAGCTGAGAGAGAGGATCGTGTTTAGGGTCGATGGGGACAGGATAATGTAATTAGATTTGTGTTTTGAAAAACTTGAAGGGGTATGAGAGCCTGAGGCAGACAGGAGCCTCCTGCAGTGGCGAAGGGAGCTCAAACTGGGGTGTTGGAAGTGGAAGGCAGAGGGGTGGTGGTGCCCGGTGCTACACAGGAGGGAAGAGGAACCAGAAGGAGAGGAACAAGGATGTGTCGGGAGGATGTCCAGGCTAAGGAATGAGATGAGGCTCACAGAGGAGGAGAAGATACAAGATACATGTGCTGCAGCCGACACTGGAAGATGGCTTCCTTTCCTCTCTCCTCCGAATCCCGGCACTTCTGGTGCAGGATCTTAGTTCCCTGACCAGGGACAGAACCCCTGCCCCTTCTGAGGCCTAGAAGGCTGAGAGAGAGGATCGTGTTTAGGGTCGATGGGGACAGGATAATGTAATTAGATTTGTGTTTTGAAAAACTTGAAGGGGTATGAGAGCCTGAGGCAGACAGGAGCCTCCTGCAGTGGCGAAGGGAGCTCAAACTGGGGTGTTGGAAGTGGAAGGCAGAGGGGTGGTGGTGCCCGGTGCTACACAGGAGGGAAGAGGAACCAGAAGGAGAGGAGCAAGGAGGTGTCGGGAGGATGTCCAGGCTAAGGAATGAGGTGAGGCTCACAGAGGAGGAGAAGATACAAGATACATATGCTGCAGCCGACACTGGAAGATGGCTTCCTTTCCTTTCTCCTCCCAGTCCCGGCACTTCTGGCTGCCTTTAGCACCCCCACTCATCCCTGCAGACCTGAGGACCCAGATCCAGGGCCCCTCCCTGAGATGACGGGGCAAGGAGTGCAGAGACATGCAACCAACCAGAAGTCACTGAAGCTTGTGAAAAGTGAAGTCGCTCAGTCGTGTCCGACTCTTTGAGACCCGTGGACTGTAGCCCACCAAGCTCCTCCATCCATGGGGTTCTTCAGGCAAGAATACTGGACTGGGTTGCCATTTCCTTCTCCAGGTCACTGAAGCTTAGGGGGCTCCAAAGGTCTGGGTGTGGGCCTCACACTTACGTGATGGCAGCAGGTCCTCCTGTTCTGAGTGGCTTTCCAGACAGAGTGCCTCTTAGCAGTGAGGAAAGACATGTCTCTTCCTAGGGAAGAGGAAAGAAAGTAGTTCATCAGTTCCTTCTTGTCTTGAGGGTGACACCAGAGCAGGAACTCTGAGACAGCCCCTCCCTGGAGGCTATGAAAGTGAAACAGTCACTCAGTCAGGTCCAACTCCTGTAACTTCATGGATTGTAGCCTGCCAGGCTCCGCTGTCCAGGGATTCTCCAGGCAAGAATGCTGAAGTGGGTAGCCATTCCTTTCTCTAGGGATCTTCCCCACCCAGGGATCGAATCCTGGTCTCCCTCATTGCAGTTAGATTCTTTCTGAGCCATCAGGGAAGCCCTGGAGGCTACAACTACAGCAAGAGGACCGGCATCAGGCAACCCAGAGCCGCTCTGTCATTCTACCTGCTGGGTGGCCTTGGGCAAATTACCTAACATGTTTGATCCTGTGAAAGGGTGTGAATACTACTTCAAAGGGCTGATGAGCCAAATAAAGGAAATAATGTCTGCAGAGAGTAAACAGGGCAAGCACTCAACTCACAAGAAGAAAACAGAAAGCAATGGCTTTAAAAGACAAACAAAAAGTCAGAACCTTGCAAAACTGAAATGAGTAAATCTTGAACTAAACACTTAAAAGAGTAATAACCTAGCAAATTCTTACGATGTTAAATTTAATATTCACTGAAATGTCATTAAGTGTGAAGACAATTTCCAGGTGAGATTTTTTTTTTTCTTTTTACTTTGAAATTCCTGGGTGTCCATGATGTCTGCTAGAGGCTAGTTTAGGGTACATGAGAGCTAGCCTTGAGAGAGAACCAGGTCAGAGGATTTCAGTATTAAGGTCCCTCCCTGCCCAGACTAGGGGCTTCCCAGGTGGCACTAGTGGTAAAGAACCTCCTGCCAATGCAGGTTAGACGTAAGAGACAACGGTTTGATCCCTGGGTCAGGAAGATCCCTTGGAGAAGGGAATGGCAATCCACTCCAGTAGTCTTACCTGGAGAATCCCATGGACAGAGGAGCCTGGAGGGCTACAGTCCATAGGGTCACAGAGCTGGACCCGACTGAAGAGACTTAGCACAGCACAGCAACTGCCTGGAATAGGTGGCAGCGGGCACTGGGGATGGTAGTCCCTAGCTGGCACCTTACCCTTCAGCATTCTTCTTCTCTGGAACATTAATTCTTCTCTCCGGAACCTCTCTGGATCCAGTTTTGAGTAGTCCCAGCTGTTATAGCTGTTGGGCAAGGATATATACCTGAGGAGGAGTTAAGAGTGGTCATGAAAACTGCTGCAGAAGAGGAAGGGAGGCAGGGAACAGAAGAGCAAGGCCCCTGATGCCCCTGCTGGTCCTGGGGGCACTGGGCTTCCAGCATGAGCCCTCCTCCATGCTGGCCTTATAGCCTGGCACGAGCCACTTCCTCTCTGTGAGACTGGTTTCTTCATTTGGAGAATGAAGATGTGAGGCCAACCCTGCCCTCCCGACGCTGTGAGGGTCAGATCACACCACAGACGTGTGAACCTGCCGCGTGCTATGTAGGTGTGAGGGCACCGTCACTGTTTTTCCTATCTCCTCTGCTCTTACTGGAACTCCTTGAAGGCAGGGGCTGGGTCTGGCTCCTCTTTGCACTTCCAGGGCTTAGTATTGGCTCTGGCACACGATAAACAGGCTCTTAGTAAAGCTTTGTTCAACGTATTATTATACTTGGTTCAGTACCAGAAATGGCTTTTCCTGAAATGTCGAATGGTGATGCTTAGGGGGCTGATACCTTTCTTTTAAAGAAACAATGCGTTTCAGAGTCTTGATTTCTTGGAGTCTGAATCCTCAGACAGTACAGAAATTCCAATATCTCCTTCAGTTCTTTGATGTAGGAAGGAAAAGCCCAAAGATTACTTAAAAAAATTCAAGCCCTTATACTAAGCTCCTGTCTCCACTGGACAAAGCAAGCGGGCAGGAGGCTTGTTACTGGGGATCAACCGGGGGAGGGGGCAGCGCCTTGGACAAAAAAGGGAACAGGAAGAAAGAACAGAAAGGATCGAGTTAGAAGGGGACGTGAGACGGCGCAGTGGTCAAAGACAGCTTCACAGTGGGGGCGCCCGGGTCTGAATCCCTGCTCTCAATGCTGCATGTGTTAAAAGGCCTGGGAATTATGGGAGGTGAAGGATGTGTTAACTAATCTGCTTGTGATAAAAACTTCACAACATATACGTGCATCAAATCTTCACACTGTACACCTTGCTGCTGCTGCGAAGTCGCTTCAGTGTGTCTGACTCTGTGCGACGCCACAGACTTCCACAATGTCGTATGTCAATTATATCTCAATAAAGCTGGGGGAAATTTTCTTCCCTGACACAAATGACTCAGGGGGCCTAGACTGCTTATAAAACAATGTAGCTGATGCTAACCATCTGCTTCCCTAGAATTTTGGTACATGATAGACAGAGGTGCCCACATGAGCAGTCCCCAGTAAAAACCTTGGGCACTGTTTCTCTAATGGGCATCTGGGCAGAACCATCACACACGTGTGGCTACATGTTCACTGCGTCGGGATGAGGGGCTCTGCATCAGTGGGAGGAGGAAGCCTGCACGTGAATTCCTTCAAACTCTGCCTGTCTGTCCCCTTAGGATCTGGTTATCTATCCTCACTCTATTGCAATAATAATTCTCAGCTATAAATACAACTGTATGCTGAGATCTGTGAGTTCGACCACATCTCTTGACGTGGAAGTGATCCTCAACATAGGAGGAAATGTAAAAAGTGCTTACTTAGCACAGCACTCAGTCCACAGGGGACTTCTCAGCTTTCAATGACTTTAGAAGATATCTGGGTTGAGACAGGGCGAGTGAGGCAGGAGACTGAAAAATAGTGGAAAAGCAAACACCAAACTGGCACCGTGGTGTGCTGCAGGGAGAGAGACAACCCTGGGTCACGTGGGGTCACACTGGGGGTGGAAGGTAAGACCATCTGGCCAGCACACGGCAGGGGGTCCTGGGTCCACCCAGCTACAGCACAGTTACCGGGCAGGACTGCTGAAACCTGCTCCCTGCAGATGCAGCCAGGGACAAAGGGGGACAAGGACTGTCTCAGACTGCTTGAGGAAGCAGGCTCATGGGTACTCCTTGGGATACTTTCCTGCTTGTCAAGGAGAGAAAAGCACAACTGCCTCAATGAGGAGGGGTGATGGCAAACAGGAACCTACGTGGGCTCTGGTGGAAGACGTGTATCTGGAATGGCTTTCCCAGGAGAAAGCAGCCCCCTCTCACCTGAAATCCACAGGCTCATTTGTTGCAGATGTCGGACTTGAACTCGTGCGTGTTGAACCAGGACTGAGGGAAGCAGCAGCAGAAGCTGGTGTACAGGGCTTTGCTCAGAAGCGATGGCAACCTCTAGGGGGCAAAAGGAGCCCAGGCAACGTTCTGGACATTTCTACACCCAGCTGAGAGCCCCTGACTTCAGAAAGGACCTGTGATAAAACGCTCTGCCTGGCACTGGGCTACCTTCCTGATCACATGCTTAGCTTTTGTGCTCAGTTGCTTCAGTTGTGCCTGACTCTCTGTGACCCTGTGGACTGTAGCCTGCCAGGTTCCTCTGTCCATGGGATTCTCCAGGCAACAATACTGGAGTGGATTGCCTTCTCCTTCCAGGGGTCTTCCTGTCCCCGGGATCGAATCCACATCTCTTACGTCTTCTGCACTGGAAAGCGGGTTCTTTACCACTAGTGCTGCCTGCGAAGTCCACGAGGGGGGCAATTTCCATCTGCAGCTGCCACATATCTAGGTGGACCCCTTATCCTACGTGGAGACCACACCTCAAACATCGTGCTGTGTTGGCCAACAACCTTCCTCTCCTCCAGTTCCTCTGCACATGGTCTGTGGCTCAGCCCTTTCTACCACCTGGTCAAAGAGCAGCTCAAAGATGACAAGTATATTAGACATACCCATCTTGCTCCATCCCAGAGACAATACTGTCTTACTTACTGAGTTTTTTATGTGCGCAAGTGTTTCTTTTCAGCTATGCTTAGGCTCAAATTATACATTTATATCTGGCTTTATTCATTTAACATCATAACATAAATACTTCCCCAGGTTATTATAAACTCTTTGGAATTTTTTTCCCAAAAGTGACCTTCATAATATTGTGAGTGGCCATTTCAAAATTTAACTTAAACATGACAAGATACTGTCATGTTTCTAAGACACTGCGTTACAAATTATGCAGAGTAATTATACTTAGCTCAGTATCTGGCACATATTAGGCAGCTAAAAATTTGTTGAATGCATGAATGAAAGCAGCTTTTACTATTTATAGGTTACGACTTGCATTGGATGGTATAATAATAGTAATCATGGTGGCTATTATATACTGGGGGCCCATCAAGTGCTGGGTGATGTCAGACGTCTTACAAACACAATCTCATTTAATCCTTAGGACAACTTGGTGAGAGAGGCATTATTAATATTATCCCCATTTTATGGATGATTAAACTGAGACACAGACAGCCTAAGTGACTTGTTAAGCAGACGCTTTATCAGTGTAAGTGCCTTTCAGCACATCTGTATCAATTCACTTTTCAATCAGACCGTCCAAGGGAAATCCCTATATCCTTCATAATCCTGGGAGTGACACTTTTTAATCTATGCAATATAGCAGGTAAAAAGGAGAACTGAATGATTATTGCTTTAATTTATATTTTTGATTGTTGTCAAAGATGAACTTTTTCCCCATTTGTATTTCTTCCCTAGTGAATTTCTGGCTTATGTACTTTGTCCTTTGGTCCCTTTTTCCTACCGATTTGTAAGACTTCTTTATGTGGTGTGGCATATATGCTAACAGCATTTTTGCATAATTTCTCATTTGCTTCTTTGCAGTAATTTAAACAATTTATGTATTAACAGTTAAATCAGTCTTTTATGGTTATTCCCCTGGGGTCATATTTAGAAAGTCCTTCCCCATCCTCAAATCATATAAATGTTCACTTATATTTTCTTCTAGCAACTCTTTTAGTGTGTATAAATATACACACACACACATATACATGCTGTTGTTCAGTCGCTAAGTCGTGTCCGACTCTTTGTGGCCCCATGGACTGCAGCCTACCAGTCTCCTCAGCCCGTGGGATTACCCAGGCAAGAATACTGGAGTGACCTGCCATTTCCTTCTCCAGGGGATCTTCCCGATCCAGGAGCTGAACCCATGTCTTCTGCTTGGCAGGTGGATTCCTCAACACCGAGCCACCTGGGAAGCCGACATATATACATACACACGTATATAAAAAGTACATATGTAGATTCATAATTTTGAAATCATACATTTAAATGCTATAGAAAAAATAAAACAGAGAAAGGAGTTTCTTATAACCTCATTCCCTGAGTTTTCCTGGATCAGTAAGATCCCCTGGAGAAGGGAATGGCAACCCACCCCAGTATTTTTGGCTAGAGAATCCCATGGACTGAGGAGCCTGGTGGACGACAGTCCAAGGGGTCAAAAACAGTCAGATAGGACTGAGCAACTAACTTTCACTTTCATTCCCTAGAGATGAGCATTGCTATGAGTCTGGCAAATATTTTTCCAGACATTTTTTTCCCACTCATAGGCACACATAAGTATATATATATATATATACTTTTTATAACATGGAGTTGTATAAGTTGCTTTGTTTTCACTTAAAATATATCACTATATCTTCCCAATCAGTATATAAAGAGCTACCTTATTTTTTGTAACTGCTGCATTCAGTTCAGTTCAGTTGCTCAGTCATGTCCGACTCTTTGTGACCCCATGAGCTGCAGCATGCCAGGCCTCCCTGTCCATCACCAACTCCCAGAGCCGACCCAAACTCATGTCCATTGAGTCGGTAATGCCATCCAATCATCTCATCCTCTGTCATCCCCTTCTCCTGCCCTCAATCTTTCTCAGCATCAGGGTCTTTTCAAATAAGTCAGCTCTTCCCATCAGGTGGCCGAAGTACTGGGAGTTTCAGCCTCAACATCAGCCCTTCCAATGAACACCCAGGACTGATCTCCTTTAGGATGGACTGGTTGGATCTCCTTGCAGTCCAAGGGACTCTCAAGAGCCTTCTCCAACACCACAGTTCAAAAGCATCAATTCTTCTGCACTCAGTTTTCTTTATAGGCCAACTCTCACAACCATACATGACTACTGGAAAAACCATAGCCTTGACTAGACGGACCTTTGTTGGCAAAGTAATGTCTCTGCTTTTGAATATGCTATCTAGGTGGGTCATAGCTTTCCTTCCAAGGAGTAAGCGTCTTTTAATTTCATGGCTGCAATCACCATCTGCAGTAATTTTGGAGCCCAAGAAATTAAAGTCTCTCACTGCTGCATTACAGTCAGTATATGAAACTCTCAGGCTTCCCAGGTGGGTCAGTGGGTAAAGAACCTGCCTGCAATGCAGGAGACGAAGGAGACGTGGGTTTAATCTCTGGGATAGGAAGATTCCCCTAGAGGAGGGCATGTCAATCCACTCCAGTATTCTTGCCTGGAGAATCCCGAGGACAGAGGAGCCTGGCGGGCTACAGTCCACAGAGTTGCAAAGAGCCAGACTCACTGAAGCAACTTAGCATGCAGCATGCATGCATATGAAGGAAGATACCACAACTTACTAACTACTGATTACTTTCTTATGGAAAGAATGTTAAGGGCATTAACTTGGAACGAGCAGTGAATATCTATCTAATATGATTTGTTTTTCCTAAATAGTGGTTGATGCTCACTTTTAAGAGAGCCTCTTCATAATGGGTCCTGGATTCACAAAACAAAAGAAAAGCATAGTTCTGGGCTATCCGGTCGAACAGCTTGCTCTGGACCTCCTTCTTTGGCTACCAGGAATACAAATAGAGAAGGAATTACAAGAATTACTTGTTGAAACAGTCAAGGGCTGAGAACCTTAACTAAGTGTTTCTCTCATTTTTAGGAATCTTATGTGCAAGGTATTTAATCTCATATTATTTATGAAATGCTATACTAATTTGCTTTAGGACCTATAGAACATGTACAGAGAGGCAGGGTGTTGAGAAAAGCACCCGAAACTCTGAGCCAGGAGGTCCTGACTTTGCTCTCTGCCCTGCCCTTGAGCAGCCGTGTGACAGGGGCCAGTTCCTAAAAGCTCAGGAGTGCTGCAGGTGTGGTGCGATGCTTCCAGCCCAAGGTGTCTGGAGAAGGCATGGGTGGGGAAGGATGAGGGCGGCAGATGAGGCGCGGTCCATGGGTGGTCTGTGGAATCAGAGGGGCTGAGAACCCATGTTAAAGAGGCCGGGGTTTAAAAACAAAAAAAGAGGCTGGGGTTTGTCCCACAGAAAAATAAGCAAGGAATAGAAGCAAGCAGGTTTGCATTTACCTGGTACCTTTCATAAAGATCCACCAGAAGCTATCCAGCCATATAGCTCTTACAGAAGGGGAAGAGAGAAACTTCTCTAATTCTCGACCTGAACAGAAAGACTGGAAGAGAAACACAATTCATGTTATTATTGCTTATTTATTTATTTATTCTTTGAAATTTACCTGTAGCTACAGCCAGATTCATAATCATCTCCACTCAAACCCTTCCTTTCCACCCATGTTCTATGGCTTGTTGTTATTGTTATTAATCACACCAGCTCCCCGCCAATCATCTTTGGAGTCAAAATACTTTGGGGTCAACTTAGAAAAAAAAAAAACACCTGGAGCCTGTTATACAGAGTGAAGTCAGTCAGAAAGAGAAAAACAAATATCATATATTAATGCGTATACTGGAATCTAGAAAAATGATCTTGATGAACCTATTTACAGGGCAGGAATGGAGGCACAGACGTAGAGCACAGACTTGTGACACAGAGGGGCAGGGAGACAGGGGACGCACCGAGAGAGCAGCACTGATGTATGTACACTCCCATGTGTAAAACAGGCAGTGGGGAGCTGCCGGATGACACAGGGAGCTCACCTTGGTGCTCTGTGACTGCCTGCAGGGGCGGGATGTGGGGAGAGGGAGGGAGGCTCAGGAAGGAGGGAACAGTCGCCATGTAACTCGCGCTGGCCCATGCCATTCATTCCTTATCTCACTTTTTCACCATCTGTCTCTGTGGATGCTGTTGAATGATGAAACTGTTATTCCCAATTCATATACAAGGGAAGTGAGGATTGAAAGGTTATAATTCTTGCCTAAGAATTCTTATACAGACGGGGAGCCTCAAAAGGAGGCAGCCGAGGACTTCCCTGGTGCTTCCAATACAGGGGGCACGGGTTCAATCCCTGGTTGGGGAACTTAGAATCCCACATGCCACATATTGCGGCCAAAAAAAAGCAAAAAGCAGGCAGCCTGGCCCCAGATATACTGCACGGGCTGCCTTTCCTCTTACCATTTGGAGGAACAGAGTGTGTCCCGGATGCAAAGGGAAGACTTCTTGGCAGTCCCTTCAAGCCTACAGAAGCTGAGGGCAGAGTGCATAAGCAAGCCACCCTTGGTAGCAAAGAGTGCTCTGAGCCCTGCTCTCGGTTTAGTCCTCTCTGTCATTCCTCATGTCTCCTTGGAGAGACAGGACAGTCAGAGGGGTGGAGGGTGCAGACTGACACCGCGCTGCCCGCATTCTCGTCCAGCTCTTACACTAATTGGCTGCAGGGCCCTGACCAATGGTATTGAATCTGTCTGCGCTCATGTGGGAAATGGAGATGGTGACGACAGTCCTGACCTCCAGAACAGCTGTGAGGGTTCGAGTGAACTCATGCTCTAGGGGTGGCCACCAGGTTCTCTGAGCCAGAGGCAAAGCTGGCTGCTGAGGGCATAGGGAGGGGATGGAGAAGATTTGAGGAGACAAATAAATTTGGCATGGCCCCCAAGCAGGATGGGAGAGGGTCCTTTTAAAGGCAGGGCACACATCTGTCTTGGGTTTCTTGGGAGCCAAAGAAAAGCAGGAGCCAGCGTCAGATATAAGACTAAAAGCATTCCAGGAAATGCAGTTTTTCTTGGGATTAAGGTCTAAGGAAAACACTTCCCAGGGGACCCAAGAGATGGGACATTAGCTAGCGCAGCAGTCACCATCCTGGGGGCACCCACACAGCACGTGGAACGAGAGCTCAGGTTTCAGAGAGGGCCAGTGGGCCTGTCAAGGGTACAAGGATGGGGAGAAGGTGGCACAGGAACAGTGGATCCATGAAACACGCCATCCATTTTCCATGTCTTTCTTCCTCTTTTAAATTTCAGAAAAAGGAAGAAGAAAAAACTACAATCTTGTATACCTGAAACTAACACAACATTGTAAATCAACTATATTGCAATAAAGAAAGAAAAAACTACCATCTTATCACTCAGAGAATGCTGGTGATATCTCTGAATGGTTTCACCCCAGATATTCCTGTGTGCTGACATAATAACACTGTGCCACAGAGTTTTACATACTGATGTTTTTCATTTGACGTCATTTAAAGAGTTGACTCATTGGAAAAGACTCTGATGCTGGGAGGGATTGGGGGCAGGAGGAGAAGGGGACGACCGAGGATGAGATGGCTGGATGGCATCACGGACTCGATGGACATGAGTCTGAGCGAACTCCGGGAGATGGTGATGGACAGGGAGGCCTGGCGTGCTGCGATTCATGGGGTCACAAAGAGTCGGACACGAGTGAGCGACTGAACTGAACTGAACTGAATGTCATAGCACAGTATGTTAAAATACACTCTTTATAAATACTCATTAGAGTGGCAATACTAGTTAGGTGGCTCAGAGGTTAAAGCGTCGGCCTCCAATGCGGGAGACCCGGGTTCGATCCCTGGGTCGGGAAGATCCCCTGGAGAAGGAAATGGCAACCCACTCCAGTATTCTTGCTTGGAGAATCTCATGGACTGAGGAGCCTGGTGGGCTGCAGTCCATGGGGTCACAAAGAGTCGGACACGACTGAGTGACTTTACTTACTTACTTACTTAGAGTGGCAAAGCAGTCCATGATATATAAACCAAAAATGACTGTACTGATGTTCTATCATTAAACTTTTCTAATAACATTGATAATAAAAATGATCATTTTTGTATGTACACTCCCATGTGTAAAACAGGCAGTGGGGAGCTGCCGGATGACACAGGGAGCTCACCTTGGTGCTCTGTGACTGCCTGCAGGGGCGGGATGTGGGGAGAGGGAGGGAGGCTCAGGAAGGAGGGAACAGTCGCCATGTAACTCGCGCTGGCCCATGCCATTCATTCCTTATCTCACTTTTTCACCATCTGTCTCTGTGGATGCTGTTGAATGATGAAACTGTTATTCCCAATTCATATACAAGGGAAGTGAGGATTGAAAGGTTATAATTCTTGCCTAAGAATTCTTATACAGACGGGGAGCCTCAAAAGGAGGCAGCCGAGGACTTCCCTGGTGCTTCCAATACAGGGGGCACGGGTTCAATCCCTGGTTGGGGAACTTAGAATCCCACATGCCACATATTGCGGCCAAAAAAAAGCAAAAAGCAGGCAGCCTGGCCCCAGATATACTGCACGGGCTGCCTTTCCTCTTACCATTTGGAGGAACAGAGTGTGTCCCGGATGCAAAGGGAAAGACTTCTTGGCAGTCCCTTCAAGCCTACAGAAGCTGAGGGCAGAGTGCATAAGCAAGCCACCCTTGGTAGCAAAGAGTGCTCTGAGCCCTGCTCTCGGTTTAGTCCTCTCTGTCATTCCTCATGTCTCCTTGGAGAGACAGGACAGTCAGAGGGGTGGAGGGTGCAGACTGACACCGCGCTGCCCGCATTCTCGTCCAGCTCTTACACTAATTGGCTGCAGGGCCCTGACCAATGGTATTGAATCTGTCTGCGCTCATGTGGGAAATGGAGATGGTGACGACAGTCCTGACCTCCAGAACAGCTGTGAGGGTTCGAGTGAACTCATGCTCTAGGGGTGGCCACCAGGTTCTCTGAGCCAGAGGCAAAGCTGGCTGCTGAGGGCATAGGGAGGGGATGGAGAAGATTTGAGGAGACAAATAAATTTGGCATGGCCCCCAAGCAGGATGGGAGAGGGTCCTTTTAAAGGCAGGGCACACATCTGTCTTGGGTTTCTTGGGAGCCAAAGAAAGCAGGAGCCAGCGTCAGATATAAGACTAAAAGCATTCCAGGAAATGCAGTTTTTCTTGGGATTAAGGTCTAAGGAAAACACTTCCCAGGGGACCCAAGAGATGGGACATTAGCTAGCGCAGCAGTCACCATCCTGGGGGCACCCACACAGCACGTGGAACGAGAGCTCAGGTTTCAGAGAGGGCCAGTGGGCCTGTCAAGGGTACAAGGATGGGGAGAAGGTGGCACAGGAACAGTGGATCCATGAAACACGCCATCCATTTTCCATGTCTTTCTTCCTCTTTTAAATTTCAGAAAAAGGAAGAAGAAAAAACTACAATCTTGTATACCTGAAACTAACACAACATTGTAAATCAACTATATTGCAATAAAGAAAGAAAAAACTACCATCTTATCACTCAGAGAATGCTGGTGATATCTCTGAATGGTTTCACCCCAGATATTCCTGTGTGCTGACATAATAACACTGTGCCACAGAGTTTTACATACTGATGTTTTTCATTTGACGTCATTTAAAGAGTTGACTCATTGGAAAAGACTCTGATGCTGGGAGGGATTGGGGGCAGGAGGAGAAGGGGACGACCGAGGATGAGATGGCTGGATGGCATCACGGACTCGATGGACATGAGTCTGAGCGAACTCCGGGAGATGGTGATGGACAGGGAGGCCTGGCGTGCTGCGATTCATGGGGTCACAAAGAGTCGGACACGAGTGAGCGACTGAACTGAACTGAACTGAATGTCATAGCACAGTATGTTAAAATACACTCTTTATAAATACTCATTAGAGTGGCAATACTAGTTAGGTGGCTCAGAGGTTAAAGCGTCGGCCTCCAATGCGGGAGACCCGGGTTCGATCCCTGGGTCGGGAAGATCCCCTGGAGAAGGAAATGGCAACCCACTCCAGTATTCTTGCTTGGAGAATCTCATGGACTGAGGAGCCTGGTGGGCTGCAGTCCATGGGGTCACAAAGAGTCGGACACGACTGAGTGACTTTACTTACTTACTTACTTAGAGTGGCAAGCAGTCCATGATATATAAACCAAAAATGACTGTACTGATGTTCTATCATTAAACTTTTCTAATAACATTGATAATAAAAATGATCATTTTTTGAGAAGTTATGCCTAAGTGCTGTGTTGTGTCTTATGTACATTATTTAATTTTACAATAATACTTCAAGGTAGAGGCTACTGTATTGCTATATACATAAGAATAAATGAAAGCGCAGACAGCTACTTAATCTCCAAGATGTACTGCCTTCCAGGTCCTTGTTATCACAAAAACAATGTAGTGAACATCTTTTTTACTGTAAAGAATGTGATGCGGCCCTGGAAAGAATGTGATGCTTTGAGTGAGTGCCTGCTGCTCCTTCACCACTCTGCTAAAGAAGGCAGGGGGTCCAGGACCTAATCCCAGGGTGCCCACTGCCTGCCCTGGGCACCAGCACCTAGTGAAAGGCAGCCATCCGCTTAGTGACCACAGTCCATGCTGGAGCCTGGCGCTGGAAATCCAGCAGACACCACTGTCATACTGGGCAGTGACTGGCCTAAACAGATCATTGCTCTTAGGAACTCAGCTTGCAAGATGGAAGAGAGGTAGAGACACAGCCTGAAAGAGGGCAGCAGGGAGAAAATCATGAAGAGGACAAGAAGAAGGCAGAGAAAGGATAGGAGAGAGGGAGGCGGGACAGAGCGCAATGCAGTGTGGTTTGAAGCAGTGAGAAGTACAGACAGAAGAGATTGAAAAGCTGGGTGCCAGGAGTTGGGGGGGAGGTAGTTAGGAGCTGAGGGGTCAGTGGTCGTAGCTGTTTTGGGGACCCTGGGGCTGTGCAGTTGTGAAAGGCATTGAGGCACAGCTGGAAGATGGCTGAGACAATCTTCTGGGCCTCCTCCTTTCTCAATCCCTGCTCACAACTATCCCCCAGCTCCTGAGGGGCCAGCATTGTCTAACACACACACAAGCTCTTTGGGGCCTTAGAATACTCCCTTTCCTCCTTCCCTGTGGCTTAGCTGGGAAAGAATCTGCCTGCAATGCGGGAGACTGGGTTCAATCCCTGGGTTGGGAAGATCCTGTGGAGAAGGGAATGGCTACCCACTGTAGTATTCTGGCCTGGGGAATTCCATGGACTTTAGAACCTGTGGGGTTGCAAAGAGTCAGACACGACTAAGTAACTTGCACTTTTACTTTTCTCCTTCCTAAAGAACCTGACTCTCCAAGTTGGTGACTCCCCAAGGGGTAACCATGGGGCACAGGAAGTAAATATTCTAACTACTGTCTAATTAAGAAAAACATTAAGGTTACCCACATACAACCTAGTGACTGACAACAGAACAAACACATGCATCATTAATTAACATGTATCACAAGGGTGTGACCTCAAACTGCCACACTAATAGGTCATGGGAGCAGCACGGTTCGGAGCCCAGAGCACTGGGGGAAAGGATGTCGGTTTCGTCGCTGGTCTAATCTCAGCTCAGTCACTTGCAAACTGTGTGGCCCTCAGCAACTTACCTGCCCGACTCAATTCCCTGGGGTGTAAGACTGGGACAGCGGTATGTCCTGTGCAGGCGGGCGCCTCAGAGGGCTCTCTCTTCTTACCTTACCACTAAGGGGGTTTTTCTCAGCCAGGATCACGTTGCCCACCAAGTCACAGAAATCCACCCCATTTGGAAGATTGTTTGGCCTAGAGTCGTCAAAGGATGGGTACTGGTACAGCTCTGCCAGGAGATTTTTATCTGCTGTTTTCTAAAGACAAAAACAGAATATGAAAATGGGGTCCCTCATTTTGACAGTTTAAAACAACATAGTATCTTCTCCTTTTTATCATGGAGATAATATTAACAATCTTAGAGAATGTTGAAGAAAATGAGAGTGTGTGATCCCAGCAGTTTTTATCCAACAGATATTTACATTATTTCTATTCTCCTTTCAGGCTTTGAGCACATGTATACAAATACGTATGTGTTACTTCAATCATTTTATGATACATATATGCATACACACTTTTATGTCTTGCTTTATCCCCTTAGATTTTTCACATTGTCTCACTGTCTTCAAATTTATATATAAAGTAGTATATCTTGTTAAGATGTGGTATAATTTAATTAACTACTCACAGATGAGTTCAAATAAGTAGTATTAATCCTAACTGGGACCACATGGTTCACCTCTTTGACGTTATTTACTTGGCGTCAATTTCTCAAAATGGGCATGAATTTCTCAAAATGGCACTATTAGGGTCAAAGGATATGACCACCCCACCTCTACGGTTCTTAACATATATCATTAAATGGATTTTAGGATAAAAATATGACTATGAAAATGTAAAAATACAGAAAAGTAGGAAGAGGAGACCAATAACCATGACCCAAAGGCTCCTCCTGGAAACGTTCTGAGGGCCTGAGTTCCTCTATAACTGGGCGATGGCCTTGGCAATGGAGACTGAGTAAGCAACCGCACTGACTGAGTCAGGTGTCGGCCGCCCCGTGTCCCGGCTGTGCCGCTCCGGACAGGACATTCAGACCTGCTCGGCCACCACCATGGGTCGCATGACAGCTTCGATGTAGACCCACCAACCATCAGGCTCTGTGCTCTGTGGGGATTTTCCAGGCTATAAGGTGAAGAAGCGTAACATATTCTCTAGCATTTAAAGGCTTGAATACACATGAGCTGGGCAGTTTAAAGAGGGAGCTTAGGAGGATCTTGCCTCCCGGAGGGCGCTAGTGGTAAAGAACCGGCCTGCCAATGCGGGAGTCAAGAGACAGGTTTGAGCCTTGGGCCTGGAAGATCCCCTGGAGGAGGAGAAGACAACCAATTATAGTATTCTTGCCCGGGAAACCCCAAGGACGGAGGAGCCTGGCAGGCTACAGGCTCACTGGGGTCGCAGAGAGTCGAACATAACTGAAGCGACAGCGCTTAGGAGGATCTTAACTGGGGCGGCTATGAGATGGGGCCAGAGTGCTACTGGAGAGGCCGCTGAGAGAGCAAGACCCCAGGTATCTGAGCGAGAGGCAGGGGGTCTGTCACCAGTAAGCTGCATGATGCTGGACGGGTCCTCTGGCTGCTCCTGACTGTCAGCTCCCTGAGTGTCTACAGTGACCGACAAAACCTCCATTGCTGTGGGAATGCACCCCTGGGAGCTCTGCGGCATGGTGGCTCTGTGTGAACTGAAGCTGAACTCATCGTTTCTAAGGATAAACAGCTTCTAAGTTCCAAAAATAAACAGACAACTGACCTCTGGAATCCTCTTGATTCTACTTTTTTGAGGTGTTATGAGAAATTCTAAAGTTATTAAAATACATTGGTGTTGTTCAATCACCAAGTTGTATCTGACTCTCTGTGATCCCGTGGACTGCAGCATGCCAGGCCTCCCTGTCCCTCACCATATCTCCTAGAGTTTGCCCAAGTTCATGTCCATTGAATCGGATGTTAAGATTGGTTAAGATTTTCTAAAACAGGTACTCTCCCATTTTCCTACATAATTACCATCCAGGTGCCAAGGGGCCTTTCCCTGGGAATAAAATGTCGTTCAGGCCCAGCAGAAACCGACCCAGCAAGAGATCCCTTACCCTTTTGATAATGAAAGATTTGACATTCCTGAATTCTGAGCCCTTGCAAATATACTGTGATTTTCCTTCGATCTTTTCTGCAGGAGAAGGAAAGAAGAGAAATAGGATGTGAGTAACCACGGGGTCTGCCCACGGCTGTGTGGTAATCATACCTGTGATTTTTCATTCATCCTGAGCAGCCAGATGGCATACACACTATTAGTTTGCCTGAGTTGCTGACTTGCTAAGACTCCCCTCCTTAATTGATCATACCGCTTTTGAGCTCAGAGAAGCAGTCAGGATGGGCAGATAAAACATGGGTTTCGAAGTCAGTCTGGGGCAAATCTAAGACCTGCGGTGGACAAGCCTTTTGGTTCTCGGAAAGTGGTTCCCTTACCTTCTCTCAAGTATAAAACACATTCGAAGGCAGCTGCCTCACAGGTAGGGGGTCTTAGGAAGCTTTAACAAGGGGATCCGTATGAAAACATCTGGTGCAAGGTGTCCGCCAAGCAGGTCATCTCGAAATGGCATTGTCCCTCCTTCCTTGCCTGAGGCCAAGAGTGAGATTAAAGGCTCTCTCAGAAGAGGCCAGAGATACTCTAACCTGAAACTCCAGATTCCTACTCAATTACATTTCAGACACTAAAAAAAAATCCAAACCCCACAAAAACACCATCAAGTCTACAGGAAAGGAGTTTTGCCTCTGTCTGCCAAGCCGCCGCGACTTCGCTCTCTTTTTAAAGCCTTCTTCTCCATCTCATATTTCTCAATTGCCTTCAAAAACCAAAAAAGAAAAGGGGTTTTAGGGTTTTAGTGCAAATCTGAGGGGAGGGCAGGGGTCAGGAACTAGGCCATTTCTCCTGCCGGTGCGCAAAAGGCCTGGAGCAAAGTTTGTGGTAGGGCCTCGTGCCCATGTGTGTCACTGACCTCATCCCCCTGAGGGTCACCACCACTACGCCCCCCACCCCACTTTCTCCCACACTGCCCCTCCTCCTGGCCACACTCCCGAGGAACACAGGATCTGGAGCAGGCTTCCAATCATGGCTCCACGGGTGACAAGAGGGATAATAACACCTACCTCCCAGTGCTCTTATAAGGCTGAGATACTACTATAAAGAATCAGATGCGTTTTAAAACACTAGCACTCTGTAGGCTTTCAGATAGGAGCTGCTTAATAAAGAGTAACTATTATTATTATTATTAATCATCACCATACCCTGATCTCTCAAGAGATTTCTCTTGATCTCTGATTCCTCCTCCCCACTCCCCCAGCCCTGATAAAAGGGAGGAAAGAAAAACGAACGTCAGTGAGCCAACAAGGTGCGCTGACTGTCAACCAGCCCAGCGCTAAGCTGGGATAATGAAGTTAACCAAGTAGGACTCCGTGTCTTTGCCCTCAAGGAATTTTCAGTCTATTCAGAGAACCAAATCAACATACAGGGGACAATTAAGTCTTAAACGTTTAGGATTCAAATAATGAGTGGGATCGGTGTGGGCTGCTGCAGAGAGGACTGGCCAGAAAGGTGGGTACGAGTGTTGGGGATAAGGGGGGAGGCAGCTCTCCTTAGCTTGATAAACCCTGAATGCTTCTCCAGCCTCCTGCTACCTTCCTCCTGAACTGGCAGCCCTGGCCTGCGAGATGAGCTGAAGGTACTGGAACGTGTGCAGCTGTGTGGGCCTGCCGGGAAAGGGGTCACACTGATAAGTCTTTGCATCAACACTGTTGCCCCAATCACGTGCATCAGAGAAGGCACGATGGATGAATGAATCGGATGGGTGAGTGTCCACGTGATAATACAGCCATGCCTCTGCCACCCACCAGGATGTCACTGTAGCTGACACTGGCAGGGCCCGGAAGGATGCACAAGATTTCCACAGAGAAAGAACAGAAAGGAACTTTGAATCCTGGAGGAAAAGTAAGTTTTAGGGCAAAAAATGAGGCTTGAGTTTGCATTTGAGATGACAGAAGGACCTACAGGTAGGGCTGTTCCCTAGGAAGCAACTCCCAAACCTGCCTGGTGACCAGCCTTGCTAGGGAATTATTCAGATATACAGATTTATTAGAGATGTTTATTCAGTCCTGAAAATTCAGTGGAAGGACTGATGCTGAAGATGAAGCTCCGATACTTTGGCCACCTGATGAGAACTGACTCGTTAGAAAAGACCCTGATGCTGGGAAAGACTGAAGGCAGGAGAAGGGGATGACGGAGGATGAGATGGTTGGATGGCATCACTGACTCAATGGACATGAGTTTGAGCAGGCTCTAGGAGTTGGTGATGGACCGGGAAGCCTGGCATGCTGTAGTCCATGGGGTCTCAAAGAGTTGGACACAACTGAGTGACCGAACTGAACTGATTCCTTATTGGAATAAATATCATTCCTTATTGAGTTATGAACTGTTTATTTATTGTGGCTCTGAATAGTTCTCTATTTAAAATTTTAAAACCATAAATACTTGACATGGTACAAAATCAAACACAGTAAGAAGTCTCCTTTCTACTGCTCACTCAAGATTCTTCGTTTCTTGCATAGCTGTCCAGAGGTTTTCTAGAGGTATTCTGTACTGATTCAGATGAGAGATACAGGGCACACAGGTCTGCACCGGCTCTTTTCACTTTTTAGTTTTTTAAAAAGCTCCCAGGGGAGTCTGATGATCAGTTAGGTTCGGGTATCACTGCTCTAGGTAACTATGAATCTGAGACCGAAATACAGGTGAGAAGCTCAAATTTGCAAACATATCCTTCATTCCACAAATATTTCCTGAGCATCTACTAAAAGTCAGACACTGGGCCAGTGTTGAAGATGCAGCCATGAGCATCAGAGCCCGTCTCTGTCCTCCAAGGGCTCAGAGACTAGTGGGGAGAAGCCAGTGACTGCGAGGTGACCAAGGTAATCAGTGCTATTGAGGGTTTCAGGAGTGCACCCTGAAGGGGCACCAACACTGGTCTCGGGGTGGAGGGTGCAAGGAAGGCCTTTTCAGAGGCTGTGGCTTATAGGCAGAGGAAGGTATGCCCTACTCCCTACTGCGGGAGTGAATGGTGAAGCTGCAATGGTGCGTGTACAAGCTCCCGAGGGAAGGAGACTGGAAAGCAGAGCTAGGCAAGTTTATGGCCAGAGACTGGAGGAGAAACCCACACTTGAGGCGTGGGAGAAGGAACAGAAACAGGACATGGCTAGGGAGTAAAGCAAGCAGGGGCATCTGATCTCAGGAGATGGCTCACCTACTACACATCTACTGAACACTTTTTATGCATCTGGTGCTGTGCCAGATGCTCTCTGGTTGGGCAGCGCGGAGCCTGGAGACACCAGTCTGCCTCAGATGCTGACGTGGGAGGAGCAGTCCCGTGGTCAAGGCTGATGTATAAAGGGCAGGGCACACTGCGGTCAGCAGAGGTTGGGCAGGGTCGCCAGGAGAGGACTCTGGGGGCAGCAGGCAGTCAGCACCTGCCAGGTCTGATAGGCTGCCTGGACAGAGGAGCAGGAAGGACAAACCCCCACTTCCTCCAGGTCACATGGAGGAACCACAGTTGCTCCTGCCAGCCCCATCCTGGCTCTGACTGGCAGTGAAGAAAGCTGAGAAGCTGTGCTGATGCTGGGCAGCCTTGAAAAGTCACCATATCCTGCTCTGGAAGAATAATATTCATTTTCCTGGCTCTAAAATTATCAGAACAACCCCACAGAACTGACATATAAATACAGTCTTGTTGTAAAATACCCAAACATTACAGACATACTGGGAGTAATAACTACTCATCTTCCATCCCATTCCCTTTCCAGAACTGACTCCATTTGGCATGTATCCTTCCAGACTCTTTCCCTACACATTCACATATATAATGTCCTTCCTGAGAGCCAGGCACCATCTAAGGCTTTTTGAGAGTCTTAACTCATCTATTAAGATGAGTCAGACCATAAAGAAAGCTGAGCGCTGAAGAACTGATGCTTTTGAACTGTGGCATTGAAGAAGATTGACTCTTGAGAGTCCTTTGGACTGCAAGGAGATCCAACCAGTCCATCCTAAAGGAGATCAGTCCTGAATATTCATTGGAAGGACTGATATTGAAGCTGAAACTCCAATGCTTTGGCCACCTGATGCATTGGAAAAGATTCTGACGCTGGAGAAGACTGAAGGCAGGAGAAGGGGATGACAGAGGATGAGATGGTTGGATGGCATCACCAACAACGATGGACATGAGTTTGAATAAACTCTGGGAATTGGTGATGGACAGGGAAGCCTGGCATGCTGCAGTCCAAAGAGCCAGACACGACTGAGCAACTGAACTTACTTACTTAACTCATCTAATTCTTGCATCTATAATAATACATCTACGAAGTTAATATAGTATCAATGTTATCATCATTTTACAAGACACTGAGACTCATAGAGGCTCAATAGTTTACCGAATGTCAGAATGTGAGAGAACAGTACAGCAGCAGGAATTCAAACTCTTGACAGTCTTATTCTAAGCCTCTGGAGCTACATACACCCTCATGCACATGTACAGAGCATACATACAGAGACAGAGTGCTTCTGAACTTAAAATTGTTCCAAATAGTGTGTGTGTGTATTTTGCTTTTATTCACAATTCAATTCTAGCCTCTGCTCGACAGGGGGTAAGGGAGAACTAAAGCTCGTGGTCTCCTTCCGCTTCAGTAAAGAGTGGCTTAACCTCTGTGAAAGGCAACTTGACTATATCCATCAAAATTTTAAATTTCACTTCCAGGGCTCTATCTGGCAGAAATACTTACAAATGAGTCCCAAGATACATGTACAAAAATATTCACGTTTACTATGATGAAAATGCCACTGAAATAAGGAATAGGGAAGGGTCAAATTGATTTTGCCATGACAAAATTCTATATTAACAAACAGGACTTTTATATAGATAAAAATAAAAGTTTATGAATTTAAGGAAACATGTCTTTGAGATTTCTATTGTGCAAACATGCTTTCAAATTAATAAAGGGGTCCCTAGAGTCCTTTCTTCCTGGAAGCCTTACCTTAGCACTCAAAACTCACCAGGCTGTGCACCTGCGGGTTGGGACTCAGATCTGCGTCAGCAATCATCTGGTTCACCTGCCGAATGGAGCCAACCAGGCACGCTGGGAGGCGAGCCTGTTAAGGAAACTTTCTGGGTGATGATCACACAGACACAATAGGCTGAGGGAGCCCAGCCAGGACAGCAGCTCACTGCCTTCCCGTGCTTTTCCCCCACTCCATTATTTTCTCTGCAAACATTCACACTTCATCTTGCCTTAAATAAGCTGCTTTAAAAATTGTAAACAAAAATTAACCATATTCTAGATACCTTGAAAAGCAGAGAAAGAATCACCCATTATGCTACCAACCTAACAACTTACTAGGATCTGGGGAGACTTCCTTCTAGCACTATGACATACATACCTTTTTACATAATTATAGTATCAGTGTATGCCTATGCTAGTTATTACTGACTTCTCTCCCACTCATTATTACGATCATTTTCCATAATCTTTGTAACATTTTAAATGGCAGTATACAAATTCATTTAGAGAATGCATATTAATAGACTTAACTGTCCCTTGGGTATTGACTATTTAAGCTGTTTATATTTTTTGCAACTATAAATCACGCTGTGAAGCACACAGTCACACCAAGAGCTGTTTCCTTATTTGGGATTATTCCTTTAGAGAGATTTTCAGGTGAAGGATGCCTGGGTCCAAGGGCATCTCGATCTTGTTTATCACTGTTGAAATCTCTGCTCAGTTTGACGGCCCCTCTTATTACCCTCTCTATGTTGGCATTTCTTTCTGTCGTAGTCTCAAGTGGTCTAGGATACATCCTGTGTAAAAGCCCCATAATCCATCACTCCTCACAGCCTTCACGTAAAGCCAGGCTCACTGTTACTTCCATTACCCTCAAGTGTTCTTACAAGTTGGAGGACACTTGACAAGTGAAGACGCCAAGGAGAGACATGATGAATCATGGGCAGTGAAATGGATTGCTTAGGTTGCGACGAGTGTGGGATTAAGACGAGAGAGGGCACATTAGAAAAAGGCCCAGTAAAGTGAGACCTTGAAGACGATCCTCATGGGATCATTTGTGCTCATCTTGAGAAGGGTTTCGGAGAGGCCCAGAAAGTGAGGTGATGCAGAGAGATACATGCAGCTTGGCTGGCAGGAGCGTGACTCGAAGGTAAGTGAGCTCTATAGAGAATGGACAGATTTATTTATAACCTAAGATGGTCTCTATTTGCTGCATGAGTTTTATGGTCCCCCAGAGACAGGATTCTGTGAGTCCCTGAAACACAAGGTTCAGGGTCAGAAGTGAGATCCAGATCAATGAGGCCAGAGCCACAGAAGGAAGATTCTGGTAGCGTCTGGATGATGCCAGAAGGGGCAAAGTCTGGCCCAGGTAGAAGTGCTGGCAGGTTAGAAAGGTCAAATGGAGTTTGTTTTTTTTTTAATTCTTTATTGAATGTGCTGCAATATTGCTTCTGTGTTCTGTTTTCGTTTTTGGCCATGAGGCATGTGGGATTTTAGCTCCTCGACCAGGGATCGAACTGCACCTTCTGCACTGAAAGGTGAAGTCCCAACCACTAGACCACCAGGGAAGTCCCCCAAATGGAGTTTTAAAAAGAAAGAAAGAAAGGGAGAGAAAGAAAGGGAGAGAGAGAAAGAAAGGGGATTCCCTAGCAGCCCAGTGGTTAGGCTTGGCCCACTTTCACTGCCGTGTGTGCCTGGTTTCAATCCCTAGTCAGGGAACTAAGATCCTGCAAGTCACATGGCACAGCCAAAAACAAACAAACAAATAACATGTTTTAAAAAAGAAAAAAAAAAGTTGAGTACTCAGCTAACTCAGCCTCGTCTGAGGCTTGGACTATAACTTAGTTTCTATCTCTAAGTTTAATTCTTTGGAAGGTAGACGGGAAAGGAGACAATGGGAGGAAAAGAGCTTTTTTTTTCCCTCTTCTTCCCCATCTTTTCAACAAATATTTCCAGCATTTCTTCCTTTGGTGCTCTTTCTGCTCTTAGTAAAACCAACTCAAGTCAAACACTCCTTCGCAGCCTCAAATTCTTTCAGAGGATAGGCGGGCCTTAAATAACTGAAGAAAATCGACAAGCACCTAAGAAACAAGTTAGTAAGTGGCGTATGATAGAGCCCACGTCACACCTCTGCAGGCGTGTTGTCTCCATTGCAGATGGCACCACAGAAGGATACAGGGCACGTTGTCCTTCAGACTCTTCCTCGTGGCATCCTTTAGCGCGTTCTGCGCAATCAGGGAAACACCCAGATGCTCATCCAGGGGCACCATTGGCAAAGCAGTGAAGTTGATGACATCCAGCCTCCTGAAATGAGCCATTGTCCGCTTCCTTGTACACTGACCAACAGTTAAGTTTCCACTTTTAAGAGCCTCTCATTCCTCCCCTAGGTCTTGTTCTCTGTTCAACCAGCCTCCTGGAAATCAGAAATAGGCACAGAACCAACTTAGAAAGCTCAACCATGTTCATCTCGCAAGCAGGGCTGATGGCGAGGCACACACTGCATACAACATGGGGAATAAAGACTTGTTAGAGAAACCCATTCTTTTTTTTTTCCTTTGCTTGTTTTTATTGGAATAGAGTTGATTTACAATGTTGTGTTAGTTTCTCCCGTACAGCAAAGTGAATCGGTTTTATATCTGTTCTTTTTTAGATTCTGTCCCTACAGAATATTGAGTAGAGTTCCCTGTGTACGCCGTCGATCCCTATTAGTTCTCTATTTTACATACGCGTGTGTGCATGCTTCTCAAGAGATACACATAACCTTTGAGTTGTGCAGGAACTGAGGTCCCAACAGGTGCAGCATTGTAACCTCAGGCTGAACACAAGATGCCTGGAGCGTGCGTGCTAAGTCGCTTCAGTCACTTTTGACTCTTTGTGACCACATGGACTAAGGCCTGCCAGGCTCCTCTGCCCATGGGATTCTCCAAACAAGAATACTGGAGTGGGTTCCCATTTCCTTTTCCAGGGGATCTTCCTGACCCAGGGATAGAACTTGAGTCTCTTGCATTTCCTGCCTTAGCAGGTGGATTCTCTACCACTGCACCACCATATTTTTTTATCTTAGGGGTGTCATATACATATGACTGTATATATGTACTGTATATATGTACCAAGTTCCTAACTGAAAACTTTAAGGGATATACACTTTTGCTTTCTACCTGCCGATCCCCACCATCACCCTCTGATGAAAATTATCCTAATTTTAAAATAAAGAGACTAGGAAATTCCCTGGTGGTCCAGGGGTTAGGTCTCAATGCTCTCACTACCAGGGGTGCAAGTTCAACCTCTGGTTGGGGAACTAAGATCCTGAAAGCAACTCAGCAAGGCCAATAAATAAACAAAAGGAGACTGTTGCTGTTGTTGTTTAGTCACTAAGTCATGCCTGACTCTTTTGTGACCCATGAATTGTAGCCTGCCAAGATCCTCTGTCCATGGGATTTCCCAGGCAAGAATACTGAAGTGGGTTGCCATTTTCTTCTCTAGGGGATCTTCCCAACCCAGGGGTCGAACCCTCGTCTCCTGGATTGGCAGGCGAATTCTTTACCACTGAGCCACCCAGGAAGCCCAAAGGAGACCAGAGTGCTGAAAAGACTGGGGCTCCAGACCATCCAGCCAGCCAGATTTCAAACTAGAAATGCAGTCAAATCTTTTTGCCTCTCTAACCCTCGCCTATAAAGTCAGAGATGGGGATTAGGTTGCTAGGACCCTCTCAGCTCTCAGATCCTGGGCTTCTATGACGCTAGGGTGGGCGGTCCATCCCCTCAGCATGAGGCTCCTGATAGACCTGAGGCTTTCTGCTCCCTCTCCAGTGGCCCCGTCCCTACTTCTCCTCCTGGATTTGGAATATGCTGGCCAGACTGCTCTCCGGGGTCCTTGCTTACTGGCCAGGAGGAATTTGTCACTACCATCTGTGGGTCCTCCCTGTCCAGAGCCTTGGGGTATAGGCCTGGTTATAATGAAGTAAAAGATTCAGATCTGCCCTCAAGAAGCTCATACAGAGTGGAAAGAGAGAGAAAAGGTATAGTTCGACCTTTTACCAGTCTCCTTGCCTCTGCTTTGGTTCCTGCCTTCTGCTCTGCTTTCTCTCCCCAGCCAGCCATCCTACACGCCTGCTGCACTCAGCTTCTTCCTGGTCCCTGCTATGCTGTGTGCTCTATGCCTTGTGCATGCAGCTGCCCCCATTCAATCAGCCCAGGTGATATATCCTTTAGAAAACCTTCTTGAATTACTCCAGGCCATTAGTACCACACCTTCTCCGTGAAGGCCAGGATTCTGCTTGCAACTATCACAGCACTTACAATCCTGAACTAGAAGAATTTGCTTCCGCCTCTTTCTTCATTAGGCAAATTACCCTCTAGGAAGTAGGTTCAGTCAATATTTGATCCCTTTTTTTTTTTTTTTTTTTTACATTTTACATGCACTGGGTCTTAGTTGTAGCATTTGGGAGGTTTTGGTCATGACATGCAAACTCTTAGCTGCAGCATGTGGGATCTAGTTCTCCAACCAGAGATCGAACCCAGGCTCCCTCCATCGGGAGACCGGAGTTTTAGCCACTGGACCACCAGGGAAGTTCCCGAGTCCCTTTCTAACTCATCACATTTCTTTTTGGGCCAAAGAGGTTATCCATTTGGGTTGCCCCAAGTCAGCTGGATTGTAGGAAAGGTTGGCCCAGGCCAATACTCTGCTCCTAGCCTTTAGCCATACAGCGCTTCTGAGTTTTCTTCCACGCCCCGCCCCAACATGAACTGGAAAATTAAACACATTCTCTGAAAAGCCAGGCTTAGGGGGGCTCTGTTAAGAAGCCTCTTGCTTTCGTTTAACATTTCATTGGAAGGACTGATGTTGAAGCTGAAACTCCAATACTTTGGCCACCTGATGCAAAGAGCTGACTTATTTGAAAAGACTCTGATGCTGGGAAGGATTGAGGGCAGGAAGAGAAGGGAATGACAGAGGATGAGATGGTTGCATGGCATCACTGACTCAATGCACATGAGTTTGGGTAGTCTCTGGGAGTTGGTGATGGACAGGGAGGCCTGACGTGCTGCGGTTGATGGGGTTGCAGAGTCAGACACGACTGAGCGACTGAACTGACTGACTCACGTCTAATGAGAGAACTGAATATTATGCTTCTTAAGAGAAACATTTAAAAGTTTCTGTTCCTTTCTGAATCTTTCAGCATACTATTTTAGGCTAAGTATTCTCTGAAGCATGATAAAAGTTTTTACTGTTACTACTTGGGGAGAAAAAGAGGATGGGGAAAACACTAACTTCATTGAATATCTACCCTGTGTCCAGGACTGTGCTATATATTAGGGGCAGATGAGCAGAAGAATAAAAAAACATTCTGCCCTCATGGAGCACATATTCTTGCACATGAGATTTCAAAGTCCTTTGTTTAAAGTTAAACGATTTAACTTAAACACGTTAAGTTAAAACAACGCTGAGGTTGTAGTCAGGCAGACTTTTCTTCAGTTTAACCTTCAGTCATTAAATGACTACATACTGACTGCCCAACAGAACCAGCAATTCATTCTTACTGGGGGACATGATGGTGAACTAAACCAGACCTGATCTCTGCCCTAATGGAGCTTATGTCAACTAGAGGTGACCAGTGCTAACTAATTATGTGCTAGTGCTAAGCTGCTTTCAGTCGTGTCTGACTCTTTGTGACCCCATGGACTGTAGCCCACCAGGCTCCTCTGTCCATGGGATTCTCCAGGCAGGAATACTGGAGTGGGTTGCCATTTTCTTCTCAAGGGATCTTCCCGACCCAGGGATTGAACCCGCTTCTCTCTGGTCTCCTGCATTGGCAGGTGGGTTCTTTACCACTAGTGCCACCTGGTAAACATGAATTATAACTGACCACTGCTTCAAATGGCAACCCACTCCAGTATTCTTGCCTGGAAAATCCCACGGACACAGGAACCTGGTGGGCTACAGCCCATGGGGTCACAAAGAAGTCAGACACGACTTAGCGACTGAGCACACGTGCTGTTTCAAAGAGAGGGACCCAGTGCTGTGAGAGATGACGTAATAGCGGAGACCGACCTAGTCAAGGTGTCACAACTTGAAGGAAGAGCAGGAGCTACTTAGATAAATGAGGAAGGCAAATACCATCCAAACAGAGGGGCACAGAGCACAAGGACAGGAAAAGTCGAGACCTGTGCACCACAGTAGCCACTAGCCACATGTGACAGTTGAGTCCTTGGAATTTGGTTAGTGTGACCAAACTACTAAAATCTTTTAAAAAATTATTTTATTTATCTGGCTGTGCCGGGTTTTAGTTGCAGCCCACGAGATCTTTGATCTTCCTTGTGGCACGTGAGACCTTTTAGCTGCGCCATGAGAACTCGGTTTCAGCACGTGGGATCTAATTCCCTGAATAGGGATCAAACCTGGGCTGCCTGGATTGGAGCCTGGAGTCTTAGCCACTAGGCCATCAGGGAAGTCCTAACATCTTAATTTTAGTTAATTAAAATTTAAAACCTAAAGCAGAATAAATTTAAAAATATTGATTATATGTTGAAATATTTGGGACAAATGAGTGAAAATAAACATTATTCATAGTAATAGCACCTGATTTTCAAAAGAATTTTTTAAAAAATATGGCTCTGAGAAAATTCTAAATTATGTATGTGGCCCACATTATGTTTCCATTGGATGGTGCTGGGTTAGACCAGGCAGTTTGGTGCCAGGCCATGGAAATTTCCCCTTTTCAATGAAGTAAGGTATAGTTGGAAGAAAATTGCACTTGGAGCCAGACACCCATGGGTCCTTCCTTCATTGGCTTGATGACCTGGTGCATTCACTAGGCACCCAGGAAATATCCCTTGAATGAGCCC
This sequence comes from Aepyceros melampus, assembly GCA_006408695.1. Taxonomy (NCBI): domain Eukaryota; kingdom Metazoa; phylum Chordata; class Mammalia; order Artiodactyla; family Bovidae; genus Aepyceros; species Aepyceros melampus. Next base: position 206,403 of record SJXQ01002761.1, read on the forward strand.
GAGTTTCTTCGTTTATCAAATGGAATGTTTATCAAACACACACTGTTAGGATTTTAGGAGATCTGGAGTCTTTTCTCGAGTAGTTCTCTGCACCCTGCTCACGGTGCGACCTTGAAGCTGTCCCTGGCTTCAGTCTCGCCCACCTGTCAAAGCCGATGAGATATGGGGCGTGGGAAGGCAGGGTCCTGGTCTGTGTCTGTTCATCTTACCTGAAGACTGCAGGCGGAATCCGCGGAACTCGGCGGTGCCGATTCCGCCACGGGGCACTCAGGGGACCCTGTGAAGTTCCGGATGGGACACCCGAGACCTGCTGGCCCCCACATCCACCCGGAAGGGGTGCCCTTTGTTTTGTGATCTGGGAAGAGGAAGAGGAGGAGGGACGTCTGGGAGAGGCCCATTTTGCTGCTGTAAGTCCTGACGTTCTCCCGGCAACGCGGGCCACAGCCGGCACCTGCACCTTTTCTCACAACAATGGAGGGCATCGCGAGCTGAGCGTGCACGCCGTTACCATGGCGACGGTCCCCGTAGGCGGGGGAGAAACCAGACCAAGGGGTTTGCGGGGAGAGTGAGTGTGGTTTCTCGACCTTGCCTATAGCCCAAGTAACTCCAGAAGACACTGCCTCTGTGGAGTCTCTTAAGTATGTCAAGAGCCGTCCTCATGAGTTTCTGGCGCTTCGCACAGGGTCGCGATGGGGACCGCCCGGCGCCGGGTACCCCCAAATCTCTTGGTGGTAGAATCCGGCGGGGCTGCGCCCGCGCAGGCGCGTGGCGGCCGGGCGGCTCCTACTCTGGCCGCGGTTGACTCGGCCTCTGGTGGGTACCAGGCGGGAGGTCGGGGGTTTGCTTGGAACCCCCGACTTTAGGGCACATCAGGTACGTCTCTGAGCCCGGCATCGCCCGAGGGTCCGAGAAAGGGTGGGACACTGGCGTTCCCCAGGGTCTCCCGGCAGCTGGAGGACCGGAGGGCGCGGAGGAGGGGCGGGGGCCGGGTTCTCCGTAGGCAGTGCACCGCATTTGTCGTAGTGTGTTTCCTCGTTTGTAAATTGGGGTGGTAATTCCCCTCGTAGGTCAGCGATGAAGGTAATTAACGAGAGCGCGCGAATGAACGCTCTCTGCGGTTAGTTAACAGCCCTGCGAGGTGGCCATGTCCCTGCGTGGCACGTACTTGCTTGGCTCTGAAGTCTTGGAGATTCTGGTGAAAGCTAGAGGCTTCTTTCCCACTTTCTTGTTAGATTAAACGAAAATACTGTATTTTATGGCCCATTGCAAACGGTAAAGCATTGCATAGTGAAGAAGTGATTACTATCATTAGCGCAGAGGCGTAGACCTTATTTGAAGCCCAGTTTCACCGCCTTCCCACGGCGTGACTGGAGGCACATTACTTAACTTCTCTAAGCCTCAGTTTTCTGATCTGTAGATGGGAAAAAACTACTTGATCTTCTTCCGCCAGGCCGGAATACTGGAGTGGGTAGCCTGTCCCTTCTCCAGTGGATCTTACAAACCCAGGAATCCAACCGGGGTCTCCTGCTTTGCAGGCAGATTCTTTACCAACTGAGCTAGCAGGGAAGCCCTGATTGTAAATAAAGAAGCCTGGGGCCCAGAGAAGTAAGTGCAAGATCCCAGTGAGGGTGAACAGCAGAGCGACCGATGGAACCCAGATACTCACCATTCGCTTCCGTTGTGCTGAGCCCTCTCTCTCTCCAGGGCATTTCCCTGGAAAGAGGGCTGCATGGGGCCAGGGGTAGAGCTGGTACCTCCTGGTCCACACTCATGTTCCAGAATCTCAGGGTCTCAGCCGGAGTTGTTTGTGGATGAGTGGATCTGACTTTAAAAAGTTAGTCCAGACCCTTCCTTTTCCTCGTCTGTAATATATTGATGCTGGGCGTTGGCTTAAGTGTTATGAGAATTACTGAGATCGTGGCTGAAGTGCCCTTGTGAACACCTTATTTACCAGAGAGGTTTTGTTTCCTGAATGTTATGACCAGAGATGTATTCACTTACTAACAAATCGCCGGGCACAGGCACTAGATTCTGCAAAAGTCCACCCAGTCAGCAAAAAGTTAAAACCTGGAAGACTAAAGTAGCTTGGCCTAGGTTTAGCCGGCAACTGAGAGGCAGAACTGGGCCTAGAACTTGACCTGTTGTGTCCAGGTACTATGCTCAGTCTTAGTGTTCTTAGCACCACTGTGGGCTTTGCACAAACAACTTGGCTTATTTTTCCTTCTTCAGATGTCTCCAGGTGCTTGGAGGGGCAGGGACTGCTTCTTATCTGGTTTTTTTGTATATTAGTTTGGTTTGTTTTCATAAGTTGCACGTGAATATATTATCATTGTAATAGTTCATTAAATTCACAACCATATTTCTTTACTATAACTTTATATTGTAACATGAAATTGCCACTATTTGGCCATTTGGGGTGTTTTTTTAACCTTTAGAATGGCAAATTCAGGGATTAGGATGGCAGAACAGGGGTTAGGATTCCATGCTGTCACTGCCAGGGGCCTAGGTTCCATCCCTGGTTGGGAAAGTAAGATCCCGACACAGCTAAAAAAATTTTAAAAATCTGTTTAAAAATGGCAAATTCAGTTAAGTCAGCCATCCTACTTCCTGTCCCTGATTTAACCGCTGTGTGCAGTTTGGTGTTTATCCTTCCAAATCTTTTTTATTTAGAGACCTATATTCTTGCTCTTTTTTTTTCTTTTTGTCTTCTCATGTAGGATTATAATATATACATTGTTCTGTTGCTTGCTTGTGTTTTTTTTTGGTCATACCATTGGCACATGGAATCTTTGTTCTCCGATCAGGGATTGAACTCATGCCCCCTGAATTGGAAGTGTGTAGTCTTAACCACCAGACCACCAGGGAAGTCCCTGTCACTTGCTTTCTTAATGATAGACTGTGTTGGATGTCTTTTCAAGTAAGTACACGGATGACTGTCTCTTTGTTTTTATTTACTATCTGGTGTTCCCTTATAATAATGTGCCATAATGTATTTGGCTAACCAACCATTGGCAGACCTTTTGCACTGTTTCTTATTTTTGACTGCTACCAACAACGGAGAATATTTGTGTGAACATGTCCAATTCTTTCTGGAGGATAAATTTTTACAAGTAGATTTGCTGGCCAAAAACTATGCACCTGAAAAACTTTACTAGGTTTTGCCTAATGAAAAAAATGATAGCATCTTATGTTTCCACCAAGAGTATCTTTGTCTCCATACCTTCACCAACATGGTATTATTGATCTCTTAAATGTTGCCACTATGATGGATGAAAATGCTTCTTTTTATGATGTTATTAATATAACAGTTATTAATATAAGGATAATTTGGTATACATGTTTAGCCAACTGATAATGGCTATGAACCTTGGGAAAACTGGATAACTTCTTCGAGCCCTAGGTTTCTCACTTCTGATATGGACAGGAAAATTACCTTATGGGATTCCTGAAAGGAATAAAAGAAATATATGAACTGTCCCCAGCATTGGGTCCAACCTTTCATGGATACTCAAGAAGTAATATTAGTTTTTGTTATGACCTTTTCTTTTTTGGGTTAAAACCGTTCTCCCTGGATATTCCTATTTCATTCCTGTTCTGCCCTCTGTGGACATAAGAGTAATTGTCTTCCCTCTTCCATGCTTTTTCTTTTCTCTTGCAGAAACAATGCCAGGGCCTTCCACGGTGTTCTGGATGACATAGTAGCACAGCTTCAAAGACCTTCAGCATCTCGGTCCCCACTGCTGTCCCACTCACCATCAAGATGGAAGCATTCTGGTTTGTCCAAGTCCTAAAGTGTTATGCCCCAGCCCAAATGCCATCTCTCAGGCTGTGGGTCTACCACTGTTTTTTGGAGGACTATTGCTTTACAATGTTGTGTTGGTTTCTGCACAACACTGTGAATCAGCCATAAGTATACACATGTTCCCCTCTCTCTTGAACCTCCCTCCCACCCCTCACCCCATCTCAACCCTCTAGGTTGTCACAGAACACTGGGTTGAGCTGTGTTATATAGCAACTTCCCATAGTTATCTTTTTTATATATGGTAATGCATATGTTTCATGCTACTCTCTCAGTTTGTCTCATCTCTTTCCTCCACTGTGTCCACAAGTCTGTTTGTCTATGTCTGTGTTTTTAATCACAAACACACACCAGTAAAACTCATGAGCACACACCCCTAAATGTCTTATGTATTTTATTTGTAAGTCATATGTACATATACTTCTATACAAATATGTATATATTCTAAAGCTTCTAAACTTTTGTCATTAATTTTACTGATATTAATTTCTACATCACTGAAAACAGTACGAAGTTTGTGTGTTCTTATTGAATATATGTCTTGCTAATTGTAATGAAAACCTACTATGAGTTATTTTTTAGTAATAGTTGATCTGAAGCCTTGTTTCAAGTAGTTCTGAGAAGTTCCCTCTTTTTGGCCAACTTCTTGCTAGATATGATAAACTCATACCGTTTTTATCTCATAATGTGGTGAAGGAAGAGTTTATCCCTGGGAGTCGGGAAGGTGAGAGCTCTGCTGCTTTCTTTTTGCTCATTTGTGCCTTCATTATTGTTATTGTCATGCTACGGTTTCTTAGAGGGAATCTTGTTAAGCTATCTGTGTGAAGTGAAGTGAAGTGAAGTTGCTCAGTCGTGTCCGACTCTTTGCAACCCCATGGACTGTAGCCTACCAGGCTCCTCTGTCCATGGGATTTTCCAGGCGATGGTACTGGAGTGGATTGCCATTTCCTTCTCCAGGGGATCTTCCTGACCCAGGGATTGAACCCAGATCTCCCGCATTGTAGACAGACGCTTTACCATCTGAGCTACCAGGGAAGTCCAAGCTATCTGTGTATTATACATTAAAATTGGGCTTCTCTGGTAACCCATATGGTAAAGAGTCTGCCCGCAATGCAGGAGACCAGGGTTCGATCCCTGGATTGGGAAGATCTCCTGGAGAAGAGATTGGCAATCCACTCCAGTATTCTTGCCTGGAGAATTCCATGGACAGAGGAGCCTGGTGGGATATAGTCGATGGAGCTGCAAGAGTCGGCCACCACTGAGCAAATCACACACACGCATTACAGGGAAAGAAATGAAGCATGGCCCTGCGTCTCACCACATACAAAAGTTAATTGCAGATGAGTGGCTGTCCTAAATGTGAAAGCTGAAAGAAGAAAACTTCCAAAAGTTAATGTGGGAAAATATCATGACCTTAGGGTAGGCAAAAATTTCTGAAATAAAAGCCACTAATCATTAAAAAAATTTAGTAAGTCAGATCCCATTAAAATTAAGAACTTCTTTAATCAAAAAGAAACCAATAAGAAAGCAAAAAGACAAGTTCTCAGAAAAAGGCTTTTATTTCCTTAAAATGGAGTATGTGTAGAAGCTGTTGCCCCAGTTGTGAGTCTTTCCAGTGTCCAGGAGTAAGGATCTCATGCCTTTTGTTGTTCAGTTGCTCAGTCGTGTCCAGCTCTTTGCGACCCCTATAGCACACCAGGCTTCCCTGTCCTTCACTGTCTCCCAGAGTCTGCTCAAACTCATGTCCATTGAGTTGACGATGCCATCCAACCATCGTATCCTCTGTCACCCCTTCTCTTCCTGCCCTCAATCTTTCCCAGCATCAGGGTCTTTTTCCAATGAGTCGACTCTTTGCATCAGGTGGCCAAAGTGTTGGAGCTTCATCGTCAGTCCTTCCAAGGAATATTTAGGGTTGATATCCTTTAGGATTGACTGGTTTGATCTCCTTGCTGTCCAAAGGACTCTCTTGAGAGTCCTTCTAGTGCCTTGGTCTAGACTATAAATCTAGTGATGCCAGTTTTTAACAAAACTCAAGACCAGCCAGTTAGGCACTTGCCCGTGGTTGACATAGACTAGTCACACAGACCTGTGTTCAAATACCAGTTCCCACTTAGGCCCTTAGTCTTTCTAAACCTCATCTGGCAGATAGGTATACTCAGAGGAGCTGAACCAAGGGCGATTGTAAGGACTGAGATGTTACCAAGGTTCGGGCTTGCTGCCTCGCACATCGTGAGTGCTCAGCACAGGGGAGCTGTCGCCAGGATAGTAGTGGTCCCATGACAGGATGTGTGTTTTACATGAAGGCAGGACAGGGGCACAAGGGCACTGATGCAATTCTTTGTACCCCTTGACTTCTTCTGACCCTGGGAGAAGGGAGCATTGACCTTTCCTTCATCAGGCTGAAGATGCCTCTCTTTGGAAGTACATTTAGTCCAAAGAAGACTCCCCCTCGGAAATCGGCCTCTCTCTCCAACCTGCATAATGTGAGTATCAACAGTGGTGTGCAGTGTGAACAGAGCCTCAAGCCTGACCTCTTATGGGAAGTGTGGTCCTCCAGAGGCATCCTCGTGGGAGGGTATCCTTTTAATTCATATGATTGCTATTGCTAAAAACATGTCTTAACTCCTATTTGGAAATTATTATCAGAGCTGTTCAAGAACCTTAAAAGACCGTCGTTCTCATTATGATTTTGGGGACCAAATGATCTTATCCAGTTTGACTTCAGTTGATTCCCAAGACTTGGCCAGGAATCAGTTTTTTAGTCATGTCTGAGAACAAATTCATTCTCAAAGGATGATGTTTTGCCAACATTAAAAACATTCAAACGGATTTGCCACAGCTCCAAAGGCGGTTTCCGAGCTCCTCCAGGGTTGAGGGTTTGCATTCATTTCTGAATATCCAGTACCAGCCCTGGCCCACGGTGGGCACTCAGTGAGCTGTAGAAACATCGAAAAACACATTAAAGAACAGCTGTTACCACTAATTGGGACTTAGCATTTTATGCCTTTTCCAGGACATATGTAGCTCCATAGGAACAAGTGATGGCTCACGCTTACATTTAAAAAGGATTTTTCACTTGACGAAAAATTTACAGTGAGACTTCCTAAACTGCCAAGTGCCCTGTAGATATGAAATAATTGTTTGCAAATTTCCGCATATATAGATTTTCTGGAAAATACCTATTATATAAAGCAGTACTTTTCTTTTATAGTTTAAAAGTTTTTTGGTACCTTATTTAATTTTCTGACTTTATTTGAAAAAAAAATATTATTAAATGTGCCGAGTTATGTTAGAGAAAAAGAAATGAGTTGTTGGGGGTCACATAGTCAGGGATTCCCACATGGCACAGGGGTAAAGAACCCGCCTGCCAATTCAGGAGACCCAGGTTCTATCCCTGGGTCAGGAAGATCTCTGGAGAAGGAAATGGCAACCCACTCCAATATTTGCCAGGAAAATCCCATGGACGGAGGAGGCTGGCAGTTGGTGGGGTTGTAAAGAGTCCGATGCAACTCAGTGCATGCAGGGGTTTCACAGCTAGCAGAAGAGGTGCTGGACCACAAGTCCATATACTCTGGCTGCCTGATGCCAGCATGAATGTCTCACCCACAGTTGGACCGGTCAACGCGGGAGGTAGAACTGGGCCTTGACTACGGAACCCCCACCATGAACCTGGCTGGGCAGAGCCTGAAGTTTGAAAATGGCCAGTGGATAGCAGGTGGGCTGCATTTCCTGCCGTTTTGCCCCAGCAAGATGGTGGAGGGCAGCCTGCACTTGGTGACCGCTGGTTGTGCCCTTTTGCCAGAGACGGGGATTAGTGGAGGTGTGGACCGGAGGGAGGCCCAGCGCCTGCGGAGACGGAACCAGCAGCTGGAAGAAGAGAACAACCTCTTGCGGTTGAAGGTGGACATCTTGCTGGACATGGTGAGGAGGGCAGCCGGGGGGCGATGCCTTGGCTTTCCCTGGGCAGCTTCACCACGAGTCATTTCAGCCAACCCACACTCTTGAGTGCCAGCTTGCCCAGGCACATTGCTCTGAATACAAAGATATGAAACCAAGGCAGACACAGTCCCTACCTGAGAGACTAACTGAGGGCTCAGAGTCTAACTGAGAGAAGGACAGTCCTCAGGGTAAGGACAGAGATTAGAGTCTTGTCCAGGCCTGGCATCCACAAAGGGGAGAGAGAGCTTCATTCTGTCCAGTTGGGAGCCCATCAAGGGAAAGGGTATTTAAGGAAAGATAAAGGGAGGAATGGCAGTCGGAAGGCATTCAGGAGTGAAGGACAGTCTGCTCCTGTCTAGGCAGGGACCCGCACAAGCAGCCATTAGCCAGAGCCTGGCGAAGACCTGCGGAGAGCCACACTGCCTCTTGGCATCGATTTCTTGTGGCTTTGAAAACAGCCTGTTGAACCTAGAGGTGTATGTGAAGGTTCGCCAAGAGGCAGGAGAGCACCCTGTCGTGGTTAAGAGCATGTGTCTGTAGCTAAACTGCCCGGGTCCCTGACCCAGCTTCGCCCCTGGCTGTGTGACTTCAGATAAATTACTTAACTACTCTGTGTGAAGAAGCTTAGTGTCTTCAGCAGTAAAATGGGCCCGAAAAGAGGATTCACCTCATTACAGAGTTAATACAAGTAAAGCTCTGAGAAGAGCATCTGGCTCGGGAAGTACAGCTCTTCTGTTTCACAGTCACCTGACCTCTGGAGTCTTAAGTCTCCATCCCTGTCTGCAGCATCTTCCACCCTCTCCTTCAGAGACAATTGAGGGATCCTGATGAGGGGAGTGGCATTCTTTTTCAGCCATTTTTATGTGAGCCATGACTCAGAGGCACCTTAGTCCTTTAGCCTTGAAATCACCAATATCTGCTCTTTTCATCCCCTGAAACCTGGTGTCCTTAACACAGTGAGTGCCACACAATCCTAGGTGATCAAAAGTGATGAGAGAATGGATGGTGAATGTTCCGCAAGCTCTTGAGGCCCTGGGTCATCAGGAGATTACTCTCTGCCCAGTTACAAAGGGGTTCCCATCGTGGAGGCGCTGGCAGTGTTAGAGAAATGCCAGGGGGCCTTTCCCAGCACACAGGGCTGACCTTGCCACCCTGAGTTGTGGGCGTGAAACGTCCCTGTCGCTTAACGGTTTGCTGCTCTCTTCCAGCTCTCGGAGACCACTGCTGAATCCCACTTAATGGAGAAAGAGCTGGATGAACTGAAGAGCGTCAGCAGGCGGAGAAAATGAAGACCCCCAAAGACATTTGTTCAGAGAACAGGGGGAAACCCATTCATCAGAAGAGGGGAATGTGGTTGAGGGTATTTTTAGCCAAACGGAGGGATCAGGTCCCGGAGAGAGCATCATATAATGGAGCCAGAAGGCACCGGCCCCCTTGGGTTGGGAGTAAGAAGGTGACTGCAGTGGATTCCAGGCCAGTCCTGTGCTTCACGGCAGGGGAGACCTCCCCAGGGAGGTCTGGTTGTGACGGAAGCCTTTGGGTTTTCTCCAGTCACTTAACACCCAAATGCCCATGGCCCAGGCTCATCCTCTTGGGACGGAGATCATCCCATCATCCCGTCACGTCGGTGTTTGAGGTATGGCGCCCTCTTGTTGAGGGGGTCTCAGATGAGGGGCTGTCCTGTTTCTCTTCCCTCCAGCCCATCCTCTCGCTCCTTCAGAGAACACTAATTTCCCCCAGATCCACAACCTCCTCTGGCTTCAGCATCTCTGCAGCCAGCGCCAGCCTTCTACGGCAACACTATATTTTTGTGTTACTTTCCTCTCTACCCTACTTTTAAAAATTAAATGATGTTATCTAATCTGTGGCCAAAGTGACTGAAAAAAAGAAGCCTCAGTTCCCGAGGAAGTGAGTTATGGAGGCTGGGTTCTAATCCTAGGATACGCCATCCGCTAGGTGTTGGGGGATGTCCCCATCACAGGAGAAGCATTCCAGCTTCCTGGGCATCGGCAGAGGCTGAGCTAGAGCAAAAACGGTCATTCTGCCCAGATCCCCTGCCTTCTTTCCGGGTATTGGGACTTGCCTGGACCTGGCAGGGACTGAGTGGTTGGGATAGAGGGCTGTCTTCCTCAAGTGGAAGTTTGTACCCTTAGAGGGAGCCGGGCTTCTCTGTCTGGTGGAGGGAGCCAGCGAAAGTCAGCAAGAGGGAGTCCAGCTTCCAAAGTCCAGGGCGAAGACCCTGGGGGCAGGACACGGAGCTCCAGGCTTTAGACTGAGGATGGCTACTGAGGTCAGCTGTTTCTGGACGCCCGTTACCCGCCTGGGACAGGGCTCTGGATCTTGCTTAGACTCTCTTTTTGCTCCTCAGCTCAGCCCTGCAGAGCAGGGCATATCAATCTGCATGCCTGTTGACAGAAAGGAACCAAACTGAAAAGCTGGTCTGGGATCAGAGCGAAAGTGTGGGAGCCTGTGTTCCACAGCCCACAGTGAAAAAGGGGAGCTGGTGAGTGGCTGCCTCATGTAGTCCATCCTCAGGGCCAGCTCCCTGTTGGGTAGATAGAGAAGCCCCAGCCCATAATCTTCCTTCCTGGTGCAGGAGAGACTAACTTAGAAGACACTGAGAAAGGATACTGGATGAGACGGCAAGTTTTCACATGCAAATAATAGGATCAATGGAGAGTTTGCCTGTTCCTCAACCAGCGTCTTTAGCAACCATTTACTGTGCACCCTGGATGCTAGACACCTGTAGACAGTGGTTCGATGGTCTTAGGATGGTTCAGCTTAATGTTTTGACTTTAGAATGGTGCAAAAGTGATACACATTTAGTATAAACTGTTGACTTATGATAGTTTTCCAGGCTAGCAAAATGGATATTCATTGGAAGAACTGAAGCTGAAGCTCCAATACTTTGGCTACCTAATGTGAAGAGCCAACTGAATGGAAAAGACCCTGATACCAGGAAAGACTGAAAGCAAAAGGAGAAGGAAGTGGCAGAGGATAAGAAGGATGAGATAGGTTTATTGGGACATAAACCAAAGAAGGGCTATGCTTCTAATTCTCATGAAAAAATTTCAAGTTTGTTATCATTCCCTGCTTTTAGATGAAGAAACAAGCCCAGCAAGATGACCCAGCTAGAAGGGAAGGATCCAGGACTGAAAGCTTTGGAATCAGGAGGGGCGTGTTTCATGGTCCTAATGATGTGGGTCCTGGTTAACTCTTCACCACCACTGGCACCTGAGGGGGATTCAGCCATGTGGGACAGCTCTGCAATGAGGAAGCGCTTGTATTTAGGGTGAGGAGGGAAGCAAACCATTGGTGAATTTCACCAGAGGAACACCAATTGACTTTTATTGACAAAAAAAATCCCTCTGGCTTCCCTGTGTGTGAGAACAGATGAAAGGGGGCAAGGCTGGGACCAGAGAGGTGGCAGTTTAGGAGAAGTGGTCAGATTCTAGGCTGGAATTGAAGGTGGAGCCACCAGTGTTTGCTGATGGATGTGTTGTGTGAGCTGAGTCTAAGGATAAGTCAAGAAGATGAGGATTTAGCTCTTCCGTTCCATTCTGTTTCGTTCCGTTCCATTCAGTCGCTCAGTCGTGTCCGACTCTTTGCGAAAGCCACTACCTTTTTCCATCTCCATTTTTCCAGTGTTGTCATGTCAAAGTTTGATTAAGCAGTATTCATTGTTCACATGGTGCCTACCTTAATACTGTTATAGATGAGATTTGGACTGTACTGTTTATTATCTTTGGGCACAAAGGATAAGTCAAGGACAATGAAAATCTGTAAGAAATGGGAAAAACAATCAGCCATATCTCACTACCATAAATCTTTTTGGTCTCCCCCCACCCCATACACACACACTGAAATGCTTTGTGGTTAGGGAGTTCCCTGGTAGTTCCATGGTTAGGACTCTGCATTCACTGCTGAGCACATGGGTTCAATCCCTGGTCAAGGAACTAAGATCTTCAAGCCAAGTAGTGCGGCCAAAAAAAGAAAAAATGCTATATACCTTCAAGATCTTCCTTTTTTGTCAGATACATCTATCAGATGCTGGCTAAAATGCTTCCTCCTCCAAGCTTTATTGACCAAATCTACTACTTGAGGGTCACCCAAGTAAATAGTGCTGTTTACTTAATGTTTGCTATCATTTGTAATCACTGCAACCGTCTTGTAAATTTGTGAGCTGAGTGTCATTAGGGAAGAGCTGTTATTGAAGAGCTGAGATAGAAAGTTCTGTGGGTGTGAGGGAGGGAGAGCAAAAAACCAGAGAAGGGGTTTCCCTGGTGGTCCAGTGGTTAAGAATCCACCTGCCAATGCAGCGGACATAGGTTTGATCCCTGCTCTGGGAGGATCCCATGTGTCTCATGGCAGCTAAGCCAGCCTTCTAGAGCCTGTGGTCCACACAAGAGAAGCTACCACAACGGGAAGCCTGCGCGCCTCAACAGAGAGTAGCCCACTCTACTACAACTAGAGAGAGCCCCCAAGCAGCAAGGAAGACCCAGCACAGCCAAAAATAAAGAAATGCTAAAAAAAAAAAAATGTACAGCTTGAGGTCTAATAAGGGGATCCATATCCATCTGTACAGATACGGGCTGATGTGTATGGTTTCTTGGGAGAGGGTACTTCTGTAAAATTCTCAAAGGGATCTATGTCCCACACTGACTGAACCAGACCAAATTAGGAACTCCCGTATTGCCATTTTCACATTCGGACATGAGAGAAACAGGAAAGGTGGAAGCTATGGAGTTGAGGGATAGGGGATAAGGGGAGCTGGGTGCAGGGTTCCAGAACACCTCAGCTCCATCCAGAGGGCAGGCACCCTTGTACCCAGCATGGGACATCACCCCTCACTTGATGGCACCTGCAACTTGTCCCTCAACAGAGGCTCTGGGCTGCCACCAGTCCTCTCATGGGTCTCCTTTGCTGCCATGGAGCCATTTCTCCTTAAGATAATCAATGACACTTTCCCTCCTTCCTCCCCAGCAGCTCCTCGAATTCACTCTCGGGTTGGGGAAAGAAGATGCCCTTCCCTACCCCCGATACTTTTAGGGGGATTTTTGGAGGATAGTTCTGATTTTTTTTGTTGTTATTCTGACATTTTGGCTTTTAATTAAAAAGTTTTTATGTGGCCACATAACATAAAAACTACCATCTTAACTATTTTAAAGCATACAGTTAAGTCATATTAATACATTCATCATATTGTACAACCATCACCACCATCAGGGATTGAACCTGCGCCCTGCCCCCTCGCAGTGGAAGCACAGTCTTAACCGCTGGACGACCTGGGAAGTCCCCTATTATTGGGTTTTGTGGGTTTTTTTTGTTTGTTTGTTTTTAGATTTTATATATTTATTTATTTTGGCTACATTGGGTCTTCATTGTGGTACTCCAACTCAGTATTTGTGGTATGTGAGATCTTAGTTCTCTGACCAGGGATCAAACCTTGGCTTCTTGTGCTGGGAGCAGAGAGTTGTATCCATGGACCACGAGGGAAGTCCCATAAGACCCATATTATGGACAGTTGACACAATCCAGATCAATGGGCCATCATGGCATTTTACAAGGTTAACAAGGAAGGTTATCTAGACCTCCCTGGGGGTCCAGTGGTTAACTCTTTGCTTTTCCACTGCAGAAGGTACAGGTTCGATCCCTGGTCTGGGAACTAACATCCCACATGGGTCAAGGCCAAAAATAAAACAATAGAAACTTTTTTAAAAAAGGAAGGCTATCTCCTAAAGAGTTGTGACCTTTGATGAGATTGAGAAGGAATATCTAGGAGGTTCCCAGGCAGTCTATCTATCTCTCAAGGAGGTCTCCCAAACCAGTCAGTCCTAAAGGAAATCAACCCTGACTATTCATTGCAAGGATTGATGCTGAAGCTGAAGCTCCAATATTTGGGCACTTGACTCGAAGAGCCAACTCTGGGAAAGACCCTGATGCTGGGAGAGATTGAGGGCAGGAGGAGAAGGGGATGACAGAGGAGGAGATGGTTGCATGGCATCACCTACTCAATCAACGTGAATTTGGCAAATTCTAGGAAAGTGGAGGACAGAGAAGCCTAGTGTGCTATAGACCATGGGGTCAGACACGCAGAGTCAGAGAGGACTTAGCAACTAAGCAACAATGGCAACAAGGAGGTCTGGTTAAAACAGAGTCACAGTTCAGTTCAGTTCAGTCGCTCAGTCGTGTCCGACTCTTTGCGACCCCATGAATTGTAGCACACCAGGCATCCCTGTCCATCACCAACTCCCGGAGTTCACTCAGACTCACGTCCATTGAGTCCATGATGGATCCAGCCATCTCATCCTCTGTCAACCCTTCTCCTCCTGCCCCCAATCTCTCCCCAAATCAAAGTCTTTTCCAATGAGTCAACTCTTTGCATGAGGTGGCCAAAGTACTGGAGTTTCAGCTTTAGCATCATTCCTTCCAAAGAAATCCCAGGGCTGATCTCCTTCACAACGGACTGTTTGGATCTCCTTGCAGTCCAAGGGACTCTCAAGAGTCTTCTCCAACACCACAGTTCAAAAGCATCAATTCTTCGGTGCTCAGCTTTCTTCACAGTCCAACTCTCACATCCATACATGACTACTGGAAAAACCATTACTCTTTGCATGAGGTGGCCAAAGTACTGGAGTTTCAGCTTTAGCATCATTCCTTCCAAAGAAATCCCAGGGCTGATCTCCTTCACAACGGACTGTTTGGATCTCCTTGCAGTCCAAGGGACTCTCAAGAGTCTTCTCCAACACCACAGTTCAAAAGCATCAATTCTTCGGTGCTCAGCTTTCTTCACAGTCCAACTCTCACATCCATACATGACTACTGGAAAAACCATAGCCTTGACTAGACGGACCTTAGTCCACAAAGTAATGTCTCTGCCTTTGAATATACTATCTAGGTTGGTCATAACTTTTCTTCCAGGGAGTAAGTGTCTTAATTTCATGGCTACAGTCACCATCTGCAGTGATTTTGGAGCCCAAAGAAATAAAGTCTGACACTGTTTCCACGGTTTCCCCATCTATTTTCCATGAAGTGATGGGACCAAATGCCATGATCTTTGTTTTCTGAATGTTGAGCTTTAAGCCAACTTTTTCACTCTCCACTTTCACTTTCATCAGGAGGCTTTTTAGTTCCTCTTCACTTTCTGCCATAAGGGTGGTGTCATCTGCATATCTGAGGTTATTGATATTTCTCCCAGCAATCTTGATTCTAGCTTGTATTTCTTCCAGTCCAGCATTTCTCATGATGTACTCTGCATAGAAGTTAAAGAAGCAGGGTGACAATATACAGCCTCGACGTACTCCTTTTCCTATTTGGAACCAGTCTGTTCCATGTCCAGTTCTAACTGTTGCTTCCTGAGCTGCATACAGATTTCTCAAGAGACAGGTCAGGTGGTCTAGTGTTCCCATCTCTCTCAGAATTTTCCACAGTTTATTGTGATCCACACAAAGGCTTTGGCATAATCAGTAAAGCAGAAATAGATGTTTTTCTGGAACTCTCTTGCTTTTTTCTCAAGAGACAGGTCAGGTGGTCTAGTGTTCCCATCTCTCTCAGAATTTTCCACAGTTTATTGTGATCCACACAAAGGCTTTGGCATAATCAGTAAAGCAGAAATAGATGTTTTTCTGGAACTCTCTTGCTTTTTCCATGACCCAGCGGATGTTGGCAATTTGATCTCTGGTTCCTCTGCCTTTTCTAAAACCAGCTTGAACATCTGGAAGTCCATAGTTCACGTATTGCTGAAGCCTGGCTTGGAGAATTTTGAGCATTACTTTACTAGCGTGTGAGATGAGTGCAATTGTGCGGTAGTTTGAGCATTCTTTGGCATTGCCTTTCTTTGGGATTGGAATGAAAACTGACCTTTTCCAGTCCTGTGGCCGCTGCTGAGTTTTCCAAATTTGCTGGCAAATTGAGTGCAGCACTTTCACGGCATCATCTTTCAGGATTTGAAACAACTCAACTGGAATTCCATCACCTCCACTAGCTTTGTTTGTAGTGATGCTTTCTAAGGCCCACTTGACTTCACATTCCAGGGTGTCTGGCTCTAGGTGAGTGATCACATCATCATGATTATCTGGGCCAAGAAGATCTTTTTTGTACAGTTCTTCTGTGTATTCTTGCCACCTCTTCTTAAATCTTCTGCTTCTGTTAGGTCCATACCATTTCTGTCCTTTATCGGGCCCATCTTTGCATGAAATGTTCCCTTGGTATCTCTCATTTTCTTGAAGAGATCTCTAGTCTTTCCCATTCTGTTGTTTTCCTCTATTTCTTTGCATTGATCGCTGAAGAAGCCTTTCTTATCTCTTCTTGCTATTCTTTGGAACTCTGCATTCAGATGCTTATATCTTTCCTTTTCTCCTTTGCTTTTCGCTTCTCTTCTTTTCACCTCTCTTCTTTTCACAGCTATTTGTAAGGCCTCCCCAGACAGCCGTTTTGCTTTCTAGTATTGGCCTAAGTGTGATATACCGAGTCGATGGACATGAGTTTGAGTGAACTCCGGGAGTTGGTGATGGACAGGGAAGTCTGCCGTGCTGCAATTCATGGGGTTGCAAAGAGTCGGACACGACTGAGCGACTGAACTGAAGTGTGATATCTGGGAGGCTTGTTATTAGTAAAATGCAGATTTTCGGGCTCACCCTAAGTCCATTGAACAGAACTACCGCGGGCACACCTGACTCTGCCTTAACAAGTTTTCCAGTTGTGTCACGTTTCCGTCCGCCTTTTCAAGGCCGGTGAAGTCAATCCGCCAGAGGGCGGCGGTCTTCCCCAGTCCGCCAAGCTCCGGCTCCCGGAAGAGCTACTCTATCCGCCGTCGCCGCTGCACTCGCCTCTTCTCTTCCGCTTCCGGTGTCCCCACACAGCCATGGCTGCCGCCGCCTCCGGGCCTGGGGCCCCTCTGTCCCCAGACGAATTGCTTCCGAAAGGCGATGCTGAGAAGCCTGAGGAGGAGCTGGAGGAGGAAGACGACGAGGAGGTACTGAGCGCTGCAGGCCAGAGAGGGGCTGGGAGGTGTGGGCAGGGAGTGGGGGTGTGGGATCCGCGTGCTGCGGAATCTGGACGAAGGCGCCTCGCGGAACCCGGAGAGGTCCCAGCGGAGGCGTCTCCGGGAGGCGGGGTGAGGCCCTGCTGGGACCGGGGTGTCCCGGCGTCGGGGGGGGTCGCCGCAGCTTCGGCCCATATCTACGCCTCCTCCACCACAGCTAGATGAAACCCTATCGGAGAGACTGTGGGGTCTGACGGAGATGTTCCCGGAGAGGGTCCGGTCCGCGGCTGGAGCCACTTTTGATCTCTCCCTCTTCGTGGCTCAAAAAATGTACAGGTAAGGGACAAGACATTGGGATGTGCCTGGCGTGACCGAGGTGCCCTGAATGCACACAGGCTTTGGAAGCAGCAGACCTGGGTTGGAGGCCACCTAGATCACTGAGTGACCTTGGATTGGTGCCACCTTAACCTTTCTTGGTGTTGATTTTCTCTTCTGTAAAGTGAGGCTTCTTATCGGGTGGGGGTCATTGTGAGGATCAGATTATGTGAGATAATGTGTAATAAAAGCAACATTGTGGGAACTCAGTTCAGACTCTTATTAAACGTACAGCCCCCAGAACTGCTCCTCCTGTTTGTGGCAGGAGTACGGTGCAGGGGTTGGGTAGAACACGTTTATCAAAAACGTAGGTGTGTGCAGGGTGAGAGGTTTGGTTACTAGTTCGTGCTTGGGGAGCTGTCTGTCTTTGTCTCGCCGTCACACTCATGCTCCCTGTGCAGGTTTTCTAGGGCAGCCTTGTGGATTGGAACCACTTCCTTCATGATCCTGGTTCTTCCAGTCGTCTTTGAAACTGAGAAGTTGCAGATGGAGCAACAGCAGCAGCTGCAGCAACGGCAGGTGAGCCCAAACTCTGGGCTTTTTGCCCAGACACAAGTTTGTTTATTCCTCTAGCATCTAAGTAGGGCAGATAATGTGCCATGCAGGACTGGGATCTGGCCCAAGCCCTTTGGGTACCTGAGCACTGTTTTCGCAACATTGTTTTCATAGACTTTGCCCAGACAGGTATGATGAAAATGAGACCCTTGGGTCTGTACAATGCCTTACACCCCTCCTTTTCTTTTCCAGATACTTCTAGGGCCCAATACAGGGCTGTCAGGAGGAATGCCCGGGGCTCTACCTTCACTTCCTGGAAAAATCTGATTGCTACTGCTATATTTGACCTGTCTTGGTGGGAAGAAGTTTGAAAATTCAATAGTATTTGAACTGCTGATTATTGGATTTTTTTTTTTTTTAACTTTGGCACATTGCTCTATAAACCTGGTGGTGGGAATTATCCCCACATTGGCTCATGGAGACTCCTCACTTGCAGCTGTGCCCTCCACTGTCCTGACTTATTTCTTCTCTCCTCAATGCTGATACCAGAGTGCAGCAATGCAGACGGTTACTCCAGCTCTGGACACCCACCCCCCTCACTAAATTACTCCTGGTGGAAGATCTCACTATTCTGTTGCTGGGGTGGGAACTGATGCCGTGGAGAAGGATGTGCTCCTGACCGTTAATAGAATGGAGATGTTGGGGAGGGATGTGCACACAAGATAAAATACAAAATGCATTACAGCTCTGCTGCAAAGCAGCCACTGTGAATTTCTGTGTATGTTGGAAAGGATGGAGGGAGGGCTGGCAGCTTCAGCCACAAGATGGGGACTGGAGGACAGAGCGGGAGCTCATTTCCTCCAATATTTTGGCTGTTAGACTTGTGTGTATATGTGTCTAAAAAGGAAAAAAAAGTCAGTGCTCACATTTTGTATTTAAATATTAAAAAAAATGATTCCAACAAAAAAAAAGTCTTCAAAGTGCTTGTGATACATACCTGGAAATTACTGGGACCATTTTAGCAGGACAAAGAAGCTGCCCCTCATGTTTTCTCTCACGTAAGCCAGCAGCACCATTTAATACTGATTGACCCCTTAAGGCCAAAAAGGTAAAAAAATCCCTCTTTGTCCAAGAACCTCTTTGAGTTCCAGCAATCATTTTCAGGTCTGCCAATAGAGGATAGGGTACATGCACTTGCAGTCTACAATAACGATGTTTCAGTCACTAAGTCGTGCCTGACTCTTTGTGACCTCATGGACTATAGCCCGCCAGGCTCCTCTATCCATGGGATTTCCGAGGCAAGAATACTGGAGCGGGTTGCAGGATCTTCCTGACCCAGGGGTCTTACTGCATTGACAGGCAGATTCTTTAGCACTGAACCACCTGGAGACTTCTCTAGTGGTTCAGTAGTTAGGACTCTGCACTTCCACCGCAGGGGGTGCAGGTTGGATCCCTGGTCAGGAAACTTGAGTCCACATGGCCATGCAGCAAATCCAGAAAAAGAAAAAATTATAAAGGACTTGTAAAGAATGACAGTATTGATTTCTAGTCTTGGAATAGGAAGGTAGCAAGTACATCTTGGGTTTGTTCTTTTTTTAAAAATACAATTGACTCAAAGGGTTGGGGGGACTAACCCTCCATGCAATCAAGTCTGTGCATTTCTTTTTTCAATGGCCCTATGTGTGTCTGCAGTTCAACCACAGGTTATGGTACTGTAGTATTCATTGAAAAAACTTCATGTATAGTGTGGACCCACATAGTTCAAACCTGTGCTGTTTGAGGATCAACTGTAATTGCTGATGAGCTCTTAGTGAATCCAGCTGTAGCCCTATCTTTGAACTCTAGTTTTTCCACTTAACATACATTTTTATTGGCATTGTGCTAGTAACAATACTAAGCCTTTCATGTGGGTTGCTGGAACCATATTATACAATTTAGGAGGTGGTAGTATTCTCATTTTGTAGAAGAAAACAGTCCCAGAAAGGTTAACTGATGTGCTCCAGACTGAACAGAAAATGCCTGATCTGAATTCCAATCTACACAGCCCCACTTAGAAGCCTGCAATGTACTTCATGCTGGGGCCTCCCAGGCCCTCTTGAAATACATGATCTACTTGTTAATCGGAAAAATATATGACTTGTCAGTAAAGAAAACTTGTACTTAGATGAGGGTTAGGGTTCTTCATATTGTAGAGCCTAGTTTTTTAAGTTAAGCTGAGAAATGTCTTAGATTTCTTTTGAATCAAGTCATACTTGGTGAATCTGGATTTTTGAAGTGAGAGTTTTGACCAAAGCACAGTATGTCTCTGAAAGAGGACTTAGAGCAGTTGTGAATGCCTTTTAAAACTAAAGTTCACATTTTAAAATGTAATGGTTATAGGATTCAGACATGAAATTTATGTATGGAGTTTTCAATTTTTAATATTTGGTTAAACAAAATACATCTTTTGTAAACAAACCCAGCACAAGGCCAACAAAAAGGAATAAAAGCAAGAAAAAACAAAAAGCCTAGGGTTGCCCCTTACTGGGCATCAGGGTCAGGCCCGCCCACTTCTTTAAAGGAAGTGGGGCTTTCTGCCCTTGGGCATCAGCATAGGTCCCTGTTCCTAAGCACCAGAATTGGATATGAACAGAGGAACCATTCCTGAAATGGTTAAGCGTCTTTGCATATCCCATTGGCTTATGGCCTCCAAGTGCGTGAGGACTCCTTTGAAGTGCTGTCTGCACGGGCCCAAGCAGACTGGTGGCAAGTTCTCTCCTCCTCCTCCCAGGAAATGGCTTACATCACTGACAGTGCCAATGGACCCAAGGTCCTGCTTGTGACAGTCAGCAAGGTTGGCTGTAACTTCTGGCTGGTGGTGGTTGGAATGTCATTGTGCAGGGGTGACAAGCTCCCTGTGGTGCCAAGCAGGTCTGGTGTAGAAAATGGTGCAGAAGAGACTGCGGCCACTTGCTGAGAGGGTGAAACGCAGTAGCTGCTTGGTGGCCTCTGTTATACTCAGCGTTAAAAAACTGGCCTTGTGGGATTGAAGATACATGTGCAGAAAAAGTGCTGGTGTAAACATGCACTCCAGTCAGTGGGGAGAAAGCCTCAGCTTCGTCCTGTTAAGCTTGCTCAGGCTGGACATGCAAGCCCCAGGCTGGCTCTGCTGCTGGAGAGGAGTCTGGCCAGTGGGGCAGCTCTCACCTGCCAAGACCATTATCTGTGAAGGGCTGAACAGGCCACCTCTGCCTACCCCCAGCCTTGAGACCACCACGGCCCCTTTGGTGACAGGCGGTGTAGTCTAACACTTCTATTTTCCAAAGTTACCAGAAGAAAAGTGGCCTATAGCTATTTAAAGAGGTGGGGGAGGGGGAGTCAATTCTCAGTTGATCTGTAAAGGAGACTCCAGAAGATGACAAACCCAGGTCCTAAACAGAATGCACATATCTACCCAACGTGAGGGCTCTGCTTCTGGTCACCGGAGTGACTCCAAGCCTAAGACTTCTACTAATTTGAGCTTCTCCACATCTCTAGGGCTTAGCTTCACAATACTTCCCTTGCCCAACACTGTGTCAAACTAGTAGAATTTGATGGTGAAGGCAGTCTTATTTTTTTCTGATTTTGCCGGGGTGGGTCAGCTGGGAAAACTGCCCTTTGACCTGTCTTGTGTCCCCAAACCTCCTAAGCAGTGTAGTGAAGTGACAGGGACTTCACTGGAGTGAGGCAGACAGGCTGTCCGTGCCTGTCCCCAGCCTAGCTTTGGCCACATCCTCTTAGGTATCTAGCTCACCCTGTCATGTTAGAATACTGCAGGATTCAACCACCCGGCATGGAATATTAGAGAACTTTTCATTATCAAACTTCAAGGATGGCCATAAACCACTCTTAAAAACGGGGTCAGGGTGGCATTGAGGGCTGGAGATAGCATGCTGTGCGGCTGCTGCAGCTCTGGAGATGGTTTCCTGAGAGGCCTTTCTGCTCTGAGGCCTTCAAGCCAGTCCCATGGGCCTTGTCTGGACTGTGCTCAGACTCACCGGCTGCCAGGGAAGGGGACGGGGAGGCAGCGTCCACCGGGGGTCAGAGCAGCAGTGAACTCCAGCAGAGCCTCTGCCAAGCCCTCACAGAAATCGGGAGAGGCAGAGACCCACCTTCCTTTCTCCTCTCCAAAATAAAACCAAGGTCTCCACAGCTCACCCTAAGCACACACAGCTCCTGCTTTCCTTTTCCAGGAGCAAGTAACGCTGGTTGGTTCTTCTAACAGTCCACATGTCTGTCCTATTGCACTGTCAAATCGGAGGGGAAAAAAAACCCGATGAGATGTTTGGGGAAGTGGCAAGGGCAGACCCACGGTAGAGGCCGCAGCACAGCACGGAGGATTTCAGGGGGCTGAGGTGGTGGGAGGCTGGCTGGGGCTGCATCACACGTCAGCCCCCAACTCTGATGGGCCTCCACCTCTTCTGGTACCACCAGCAGGAGTTCACAGTTCTTTCCTCGCAAATGATGTTTTAGAAATTTCCTGCAGGAAAAACAGGGTACACCAAAGAGAAAATGAGATGCTGGTAAAACTGCAAACGCCAGTCTTGGGGCCGCATGTCCACTGCCAGGCAGTGACCTTGTTATCTATGCCCTTGGCAGTCCTGAACACAGTCTAGTCGTCTTGTCCTTGGAGCACTCCACGTTTGGTTACCTCTCAATCTTTCCAGTTAAATTTCCAATCTGAACTTTTGCTCATCCTCATATATTACTGCCAACAGTAGCCAGTTCTGTGAGGAAGAGAGCCCCAAGTATTCTTAAGAACTTCTAATTGTAAAAAAAAAAAAAAGAAAAGGTTCCCTCTTTGGTCCTAAGAAAATTTAGCCCTCTGTGGCCCAAATGTCTGTCTTCCTTTCTCTGAACTGGCAGCTATACTGTCACAACTGTCTAAGTTGGAGAACGTTACAAGGGCAGTCCCACCAAACCAGAAAGCCAGCATCCAAGGTAATGGCACTTCTCTACCAGGGGACTTAACATCCTCTGGAGCCATGGAAGATTCAGGTCTTTTAAATCTAAGACCCTATGATTCTAAGTAACAACAGGGAGAGGATCCACAGAGCTAGGAATTTCACACTTGCCTTGTCAAATACCCAAAGGTAAGTTCAACTTGCCACTACACCAGCCACACAGGTACCTGAGCTCACTCTTGCCTCCGATCCATTCGGGCATCTTCAGTTTGGAGTCGAGGTTGTAGTAGGCACCTCCCACCTCTCGAACACAGATCCAGTGCTGCCTTTTGAGTGGCAGCTTCAGGGGACCCCAGCACAGGCTGGAGGGCAGGTTCATAATGAAGCCCATAACGTTTGTGAGAGCAATGGCGCCAACATCCCTGTAGAACAGAAACGGAGTCAGGCTCCACGGTGTCAGCCAACTCCCCAGGATTCCGTGGCTGTAACCCCACCACTGGCTCCTTTCCAGCTAGTGTCAGATCCCTTCAAGTCAAGCCTGGTTCAATTACCTGCGCTTGTCCCACCAAACAGCTTCATAGCCTTTGGTCTGAAGTGCCGCCATAATGACGTTCACATCGTAGTTCCCATTTCCCAGCATGCTCTTCTTGTGGGGGGTCACCATGGTGTTTGGCGATAACCTGCAAACGCGACAGGAGGGAAGCTGAGATCGGCTGGCCAGCCCAAGCCCTCCTGACCCCACACTGGCAGGGACAGAAGACACTTTACACCACTGCCCCTGGAAGCCTGTTGCCGTCCACTCAAGTTAATATAACCAGTTTCTTACTAAAGTATTTTGTAGTCTGGGCTCCTGCTGTCTAGGGATTTATCTTTCTTTTGATGCAAAACGGTAATTCAGCAGTGCTGGCACCTATCTGCCTGCCATTTACAAAGTGCATCTATAGTGAATTCAATGGATATAAAGAAAAATCTCTCATTTATAAAATCCCCAGACTTCCCTTTTCTGAAATCTTCTTTGCTAATCTTCCTGCTTTGATACAGCCTTTTTTTTTTTTTTAACATTAGAAAATAGTATTTGATATTTTGATTTGCATGGGTAGTATGTGTCATTAGTTTTATTTTTTACAATTTAAATGTTTTCTATTTAAGGCCTGCATACTTGGTAATTATTAAATACTCAAAGGCCTACACACAGGTAACATCAATGTATGAACTGGGGCCACAGGGAAAGCGATTAAAAACAGTATTAAACTGAAATGCATGAACCACCTAAAGGTATTCCAAATATACACATGTGTGAAATACTGGAATCTGAAAGAAAATACACCAACTGAAAAATATTTTTGCTACCAGACAAGCAAAACTCAACTGCAGTCTGGTTCGCCCACTGGCTTTAAGCCATCTTTGAGTCAAGCCTCTTTAGCCACTCCTCCATCTTCAGATAAGGTCAGTTCTGGAGGCATTTCCGACCCTATTAATTTGCTTTCGCCGGCCAGCTGCGCAGGCCAGGACCTGCACAAAGACGGGGCAGCACACTCTCACCCTAAGGAGACGTCGTGAGTCCCTCAGGAATACAGGTGGAGAGTGGCTATCTAGGAGGCTGCTAACTGCCATCTCCAGAAGAGAATCAGATCTTGCAGTCAACTCTAAAAACTTAAAGAGATCTTAGACTCTACACACAGCAACCATACCGGTATTTTTCCAACATAGTCTTGCCACTGCTTAAACCCTCTAAGGCTCCCAAAGCACTTAAATACGATCTAAATGACATTGGCAGGTCTGTTTAAGACCCTTAGGATTCTGCTGACCTCATCACTACCTCCCAGCACAGAGACCTTCTGTCTACTACCTGGACACACAAGCTCTCTCTCTCTTTCGGGCCTCTGCACTCACTGTCTCCAATGTCTGGAATGCTCTTCCCTTACATCTCCACTCAGCCTGCTCCTCATCATGTGGGTCTCATGCGTTGCTGCCCTAGAGACCTTTTTCTCACCGGCCAACTTTAACTTTCTCCCAGTCATCCTCTTACATCCACCTGCTCCAATTTAATTACAGCCCAGGTTACTACTGGACATGTTTTCTGACTTGACTGTGGGCTAATAAGAGGAAAGGCCAGCCAAGTCCCTTGGCTTGGGTCTAAAATGTAGCTTCACAGGATAAAGGCTCTCAGTGCATTCTTGGGCACTTAGATTAAATGAGAAAGCCTATGGAAGAAAGCCTATCTCAAGATATATCGAGTTGCTTTCTTTCATCAGCTTTTCAACAGCGTCTCAACTCCTTCAGCGAAGTCTCCAGCCAGCAGATGCACGAAGGTTCCAGTGGAGAAACTGCCAAGTCTTCTACCTCTTTCGCCACCTAACTCGCTACCAGGCTTGACCCTCAGTGCTGTCCCCTCAGTGTGTTCCCAGGGACCACAGAAGGTGCTCAGTACAGTAGCTGAATGAATCACAGAAACAGGTTTCCTGCAGGATTCCTTGAAGCCCCTAAAATGCCAATATTTACCTGAGTCTCCAGGAGACAGGGGTTGGGAGTGGGGTTTGGGGAGGTGGGGTAGTAGAGGTTTCAGTTCCCAAACACCCTTGACTGCAGTTTTCTGAAGTGCATCTTCGAGAACTAGAGTTTCCAAGGGCGTCTTCCCCTTGTCCTACATCTTCTATCTCAGATTCAAACCCTTGCCTGTCTATTCCTACTCTCTGCCCCTAACTGGAGGCCCCTCATCTCACACCTGGATATTTTGAAACAGGTTCCTAAATTGACCTCTGTGCTTCCAAACACTCCTTCCACCTAGTCAGCCTGTATGTTCCTGCCACATTCACCAAAGTGTCATTTCAGTTACTTACATAAGAGCTGCTGGTGGAGCCAGCTGCCTCGTTGGCCAACTCTGGCCCTTGCAGCCCACTTGATGTGCTATTTCCCTTTCACTGGACTTGGTGTACTTCAGGTACCATGACCATGTGGCCTCTCTCCTTTAGCCTAGTCCTCGTTCCAAGCTAAATCCTAAAGTTTTTTCAAGTTCCACCTAACACCCAACCTTTTCCATGAAATCCTTCTTGACTCCAATGTAGTAGGAAAAAAGCAATCTAAGGACCACACATATTTGCGTTTGCATCCAAGCAGCATCAGTATCAATTCTGAGATTTAATCTCCACGCCTGTTAGCTTACCTGTAAACATGGGAACTATTCCTATCTTATAGGACCACTGAAGAATTCAGTTATTTCACACTTGTCCAGTGAAATAGCCGATGGAGGAGTGGCTAAATAAATAAATGCCCAAAGTGAAGAGGTGACTGTATCTCTCATAGCTGGGCACTAGCAACTGAATAACCATGTGTTTGCCAAACCAATCAATATAGGAAAGGCCAAGAACGGTTTCCATCTCAATCCTGGAGGAGAGGTCATTTGAGTAAGTGGAATCCAGGGACTTCCCTGGTGGTCGAGTGGTTCAGACTCTGTGCTTCCTGTGCAGGAGCATGGGGTCAACCTCTGGTTGGGAAACTAAGCTGCCACAGGCTGGGTGCAGCCAAAAGAAAAAAAAGATAAAAAATTTTTTGAAGAAGTAGGATCTATCCATTGTGCCCTTAAACCAGTACTTGTGTTTACTTTAACAATAATCAGGTGCCCACTGTGTTAGCTACTTTTAAGAGATTTATCACGTACTCCTTCCAACAATCTTGAGATTAACCCCACAGTGTAAACAAGGAAGCTGAGGTACAGAGGTCAGGGTGGCTTGTACAGTCATATACAGCTAGTAAGTAGCAGAGCTAGGAATCCACCTCTAAACCTAAAGCTACACTCAATAGTCTCCTGGATACCTCAATACAGCTCCCGCTGAATCCCATGGGAATCCTACTCTGCCTCAGTGGAATGTTTTCTTGAGATTCCACAGCGAACTCCTGTTACAGACTGTCTTAATAATTTCCATAGAGATTCTGAACTATACACTAGCCTCTCATTTTTGTCACCAAGGCAGACGCAAGAGCCACGAGACGTGAAGTCATCCACAAGTGAGAAGATGGGTTCTACTTTTCCACTGATGTCTGCGTCCTCAGTTAAGTCTATGGTCCTCTCTTGTGGTTACCACTGTGTTTGTCTAAGGTGATGTTTCAGGTTTCAATGAAAAGGAGATGTGGAAACATTTCATCAAGATTCCTTTTCTCTCAATTTTTTCCTTTTTATCAGTTCTGAAGAGGTGTGACCTTAGAAAATATGGCTCAGGACCTCCTAACGTGTTTTTAAATTTTTAAATACATAAAGCACAGATTACAGGTCCAGGCACACTGAAGGATTCTGTAGGTGGTAGCGATGAGGAGGAGGAGTCTGCCTGGCCCTTGGATAAGAAAATTTAAATCTCTAGAAGTTAATACTCAACAACACGTTTTCTTAGTTTACAATCACCATACCTTTATGTGGCTCCTCCCTTTAAATGTGTGCTCAGACTTTTCAATGGCGGGTAGAAGGGCTTCTCTGTGGCAGAGGATCCAATTTTAGTTGTTCATCCTTTCCAGCTACCTCTCTGCTATTACTACGATCGTGACCACTATCTTCAAATCCTGGACTGAGCCTGTCACACCTGACTGTCTCTTCCCTGTTCCTGTGTTGCGTCATTAGCTAAGTCCTTTCCAAATCCCTGTTCATTTCCATTTCTACCATGAGTCATCTCATACCCACAACTGCACTGATACTCCACCCTGCTTTTGTATTTCTTCTACCTGGCTAGAATTCAACTACAAGGATGAACTTCCTCTCAACAAATGGCATTAATCAAAAACTTTTCCCCATTTCTACCATTTATCAACATCGTCAAAACAGCACAGAACTTTCGATCTGGGAATTTAAAATTATCTAGTTAACATTACTGTCAACATTACTCTTTTCTGTTAAGATCCAAACAGATTATCTTTTTCCCTTTAAACTGCTCTAAATTCCAAAGTTCTAATTCACTTAAATCTATTCTCAAGCTGGGTCAATGTACAGTTCTGAGCTGTATTACTTCTCTGTGGCTAAGTCTTCTTCAGCTTGCTTTCTTTATAGTGCTGAGTGGTGCCTGGCACACTGTAGGCAGCTAGTAAATGTTTGCTTAAAAAATTCCATCCTCTCTCCCTCACCTCTTCTCCCCCTTTTTTTCCCCCTCTGATCCCTTTCACACTTCTTTGTTTCTGTGTATTCACACAGAATCTTCCCATATTAAATACTCTGTACAGAATGCCACCTCTGGAGTGGTAGGGTACAAATATTCTCGTATTTACATGGACATTTACATCATGCTGACAGGTAACTGAAGAATGCAGTACAAGTTGCTAAAGCTTCAAAAGCCAGAACAGAACTTTGGTTCTATATGAGTTTAGCAAATATTTAGCATTCTTTCAATCGGGGAAAACACAGCTGAAAGAGTCCTGCTATTATCCACGAACAGCTTATAATCACAGTCCACATCTTCAGACCCAGGCCCAATTTCCTAGAAGGGTGAGTGGCTACTGACGATATAATTGCTCTGACACCCCTTCCCAATATTCAGGAAGGAGCAGGGCAGTTAGGAAAGCAGGTCCTCCATGCACAAAGCTTGGGTCCAAATCCTGTGATTAATAGGTCTCTGTTCCCTTATCTGGAAAAATCAGAAGTAACGGATCTACCTTGTAAGATAGGTGTCAGGAGCGAGTTAACACAAGGAAAGCACTCAGAACAGTGCTCTGCACAGAGTGAGTGCTCATCTGTGTTAGTGATTATCATCATGTTGACCTGGGCCAAATTTATCGAAGTGAAAAACTTCTGAATGGACACACAGAATCTTGTACTTGACTTTTGCTAGTTGAGTGAAACTGGGTAATTGCTTAAGGTGAATTCTGGTTTCCTAGGATCACTCCTAATAAGGTTGTAAGATTGTCAGTGTTCAAAGTACTAAGCACATTCAAGCACTCAGGGTCTTTTCCTTCTCCCTAGTCTTCAATTAGGAAATAATTTGCAAATATTCAATCAGGAGTAGAAGATGTATTAATGGCTGGCCAAATGGAAGCAGTCTAAAGGACTGGCCTCCAATAATCTGAGACAAATTATCTCATCTCCCAGGGCCCTATTTCCCGAAGAGAGTTCATTCCATTTGCCAGGTAATGGCTATGATGCAAAGGACACATTTGCCCTGCTAAGGCATTACTATGGTTATTATTGACCTTGGAAAATAATTACCCTCATTATAACTTTGTCAGCACAACAAGATTAACATTCTTCTAAAAGAAGGCCTATGGTTCTTTCAGGGTAAATGGTCCATACCTATGCTTCAAAAATCACCCCAGATAGGTTGCTCTCAACTGTAATTCAGGGCCTTCTGGGACCATAATTTCATCTCTGAATGGAGTTAGAGAAGGATCTTCTGTAACTGCCAACATGCACCGCTTGAAGAATTCCTGAGCTTTCTCCGCACTTGAGAACTGAGCAGGATAACTCTTTAGAAGCTGGAGTAGTGAGACAGGCTCACTGCCAAAGTTGCTATGGACTACACACATGCTGCTCATCCAGACACTGCCGAACCATTTCTCAAACTCTTTGAGAGAAAAATTTTAAAACATCAAAGCTGAGAGAAAAAAGCTGAACTCTCAACCTGTCTGGTAGCACTTTGCAAAGTAGATAAGCAAGGCCATCTGGAATGAAGTGAAAGGGGAGGGGACCTAGAGTCAGCTTCAAATTATAGCTTTGCTACTTCAAAGCTGTTTGGACATTACCTGACCTTTCCTTCTCTTTTTTATCGGTAAAATAGAGACAGTAAATCGACTAAGAGGGCTAAACAAAACACCATATAAAAAGCACCAAGGCCAGCACATAGCTTCATAGAGAAGCTGAGTATTGTGCAAGAACTTTCTTATGGAACCCACAACATTTCAACTCTGATGACAGGTGATTGAGTGTGTACCTATCTAGTTCCCCTTCTAGCCTCTTACCTGGAGGGCAGGACTTAAGCAGCATTAATATCACAGTGGTCAACAGCCCAGTAACAAACCTGGATTTAACCTTGGCTTCATTTCTTATGTTACCTTGGGCGAATTACTGAACTTCTCTGAGCCCTGTCTTTATCCACAAAATGGAAATAATTAGTAGGACACGACTGAGCGACTGAACTGACACATTCCAATGGACTGTAGAGGGGATCACTTGAGGTAACACCACTGAGGCTCTTAGCACTGACCCTAGCCCACTGGAGGTGCTCAGTAAATGGTCCTGATTATTCTCTTTCCCATTCCTGCGTCCCTTATTAGCTAGATGCTAACAGCATCTAGCTAATAAGACCTGTTAGTTTGAAGGTTTATGCAGCAGAGAAGTTTCCCCATGCACAGAAATTCAAAGAGAGCAAAAACTATATGTATAAAGATCCCAACGAGAAGGGGAGTTTCCTACCTCTGGAAAATCTCTTGCAGCGTTTCCCGGGTGAAGGCATTGCTGTCCTGGAAGACGTTATTGAGGGCGTGCAGAGCACAGAGCTCCCTGCGCTGTTTCTCATGGTAGATTTGTGGGGGTGCTGCCTGGGGCAGCTCCAATGATTCAGATTTGACCTTGTCTCCTTTCCATGGCACGCAACTCATGTTTTTCCTTTTAGGTTCCAGAGAGGGCTAAAAACACCCCACTCTTCCCTCCCGAGGAGGAATGTAAGCTTCTCAGTCTTTTGAGAATTCCTGAGGTCACCTTACTTTCTGGTGTCCATGATTTATGCTTTGTCACGGGGAGAAGAAAAGGTTGGACTCAAAAGGAAAAATAATCCCCCTCTTCTCAACAAAAAGATAACTTCTGGATTAGTGTATTTCACTGCCACTGTCAAAGTGCAGAAGTTTTGAAAAACCATGTAAAATCAAAGACCTTGTTTTCCTTCTTCCACCCCCTCCAAAAAACCCAACGAGTTTCTTGTTGTATTTTCTCTCTGCAAATCCCAATCAGGCCTCAAGGCAGGACGACCGAATGGAATCGGTCACATCGCTCCTTTTCTTCCATTTCTTTGGAACCACGAAGCCACTGGCTCGGGAGACAAGGCCTAAGCGGCGGATAAAACGCAAATTTCGAGCAGCTAACGAGGGCTGGCCGGCGTGGGTTCGCGGGCCCTGCTGCGGCCTCGGGGGAGGCTCTCCATCCTCTCGGGTGCGGCGGGACCTCGAGGCCGAGGCGGACGCAGCTCCTTCGGAAAGCGCGAACTCTCACCCTCTCGACGCGGGCCTACGGAGAAGACAACTCCTGTCAGCTCCGGCGGTCGTGCGGGCCACCGCGAGGACCGGGCTGCCCCGGGAAGCGGCGCGGCGGGTCCGGCCCCAGCCCCAGCCCCAGCCCCAGGGAAGGTCCTTCGCGGCGACGCGCAGGCCAGTCAGGGGTGGGGCCGGACAGCTCGCCTCGCTCTCGGGGGCCTGGGCCCACCCAGCTCGCAGCCCCCACCCCAACCTCCCCGCCCGTCACGTGAGTGCAAGAACCGAGCCGCCCTCCCGCCGCTCCCCTAACCCCGGTCCCCGCGCCGCCCGGAGAGCCTGCCGCCGCTCGCCCTCTCACCGCGGCGGGCCGCCACCTGGGCCGCGCTCCGGGCGGGCGGGCAGGCGAGCGCACGCACCTGAGCCCGACGTCAGCGGTCCCCGCCCGGCGCGTGCTCCGGAAACGCCCTCCTGCGCCGTTTTGCCCGCTCCCGCCCCGCCGCGGCGTCACGTCTGACGTCAGCGTGACGCCAGCGCGCCGGCTTCGGGGCGCGGCGGCGGTTCCGTTAACAGGGTGCGGACTGGGTTGGGTCTCCTAGGGCTGCGGGGTTAGGAGTTCGGCGGCCGCGGCAGCAGCCGTAGGAAGAGCTAAGTGCCGGGTTCTTCAGCTCTGTTCCTTCCGGGGCTGGGCTGGCCAGGCGGCCCGGCGAGTCCCACCCTGGTGCCTGTTCCGCCCTTCGCTTCCCCATCCCTCCCCTGGGCGTCGGCTCCGTTCCAGGGCGGCGACCCGGCCCGCGGCTGCACTTTAGCGGCTCTTCCCGCCCGTCCGCTCCCTCTGACCAGGCTTTCGGGGCTGAGTGTTTGCGCGAACCCGGACTGGTCTTACCTGCGCCGACCGTTTTATGTTTATCTAGCACGCCGTTTACCAGGTTACTTCATAGCACTTGACTGACGCGCAGATTTTCTTGGTTAGTGGGCCCGACCGCCGTCCCTGTTCAGGAGCTCCTGCGTGCTTAGTTCCTTGCTGCGAGCCGAGTTTGAAGTGGTGTACAGCCCTATTTCAGTTCCTTGGTGCCGAATTTCGGCTTGCTACTCACAGACCACCATCCTTTTGACTTCAGGTTCCCGTCTGGTCCATGGTGGCGGCCATAGAGTTTTCCTCTGAATTTTCTCTAGGTCTATCTTGAGAGCAGTATGTGTGTCAGGAAGATGAATTCAGCCTCGCATGAATCTCCGCCCCCCACTTTTTTTTTTCCTTTTGAATTTTTGTTCAGAAAGTTCGAAAAACAATAAAAAATAACGATTCGGTCATTTCTTTATCTGCTTCAGCAGAACTCACTGTTAAAACACAAAGTTCAATTGAGTAAATTTGAAAATCTAATTGAGTTATTAAACAACTCATGTATTTGGCAGCACCCCAGCTAATAAATAGAAAGGTGCTCCTGGAAGTTGTGCAAAAATGGAAGGTTTTTAACAGAAGAAAGTGGATTGTATCGCTGAAAGGGCACATCCCCTTATAGGAAGGCAAGGGTTTTATCAGGCAGATTAGCTCAGTAGGATTCTACTCCTGATAGAGGCTGAAACTGCAGTTTAGTTAGGTGTTAAATCTTGGCTGGGCTTAACACAAGTGATATCTTCCCAGACGGTTCGGTTGGTAAAAAATCTGCCTCCAGATTTTGGAGGCACTCCAAATTTGCACTCTAGTGCAAGAGGGGCAAGAGATCTGGGTGTTGAGCTCTGGGCCGGGAAGATTCCCTGGAGTAAGAAATGGCAACCCACTCCAGTATTCTTGCCTTGAAATTTTCGTGGACAGGAGCCTGGTGGGCTACAGTTCTTAGGGTCGAAAAGAGACGTGACTGAGCTTGCACCAAGTGACTGTAGAGACGCTCTTAGCAGGTTGTGTGCCTGCCTGTGTGGTTGGGAGTCCTCTGCCCTGATTGACGCAACTTTTGAATTTTTTATAATTTGTAAGCCACCTAAGGATTAAAGTTATATTTGCAAAAGATTCGTTACCGAGGCTTGCAAGCATTGTTCTCAGTGCTTTACTTATATTAGCTCGTTTACTGTGAACTATCCTGTTAAATTCATACTTCTCCTTGTGCTGACAACTGAAGCACAGATTAATTTGTTTGAGGTCACATAGCTAGTAAGTAGTGGACCTAGGATTTGAACCTAGGTTCTAACCTGTCTACAGAAAAAGGATGTAAACATGATAAGGAATTCCTTCTCTAAAATATGATTTCAGATTCTTAAAGAAGTACCTTCTCGGACTTCCCTGGTGATCCAGTGGTTAAGAATTTGGCTTGCAATGCAGGGGACACCAGTTCGATCTCTGGTCTGGGAAGATCCCACGTGCCACAGGGCAGATAAGCCCGTGAGCTGCAACTACTACAGCTGGTGCTCCACATCAAGAGAAGCCAAGGCAATGGGAAGCCTGTGCACTGCAACTAGAGAAAGCCTGAGAGCAGCAATGAAGACACAGTACAGCCACAAATAAATCAACAAACAAACAAAAAAAAAGATCATGGCATCTGGCCCCATCACTTCATGGGAAATAGATGGGGAAACAGTAGAAACAGGTCAGACTTTGTTTTTTGGGCTCCAAAATCACTGCAGATGGTGACTGCAGCCATGAAATTAAAAGGCATTTACTCCTTGGAAGAAAAGTTATGACCAACCTAGATAGTATATTCAAAAGCAGAGACATTACTTTGCCGACTAAGGTCCGTCTAGTCAAGGCTATGGTTTTTCCTGTGGTCATGTATGGATGTGAGAGTTGGACTGTGAAGAAGGCTGAGCGCAGAAGAATTGATGCTTTTGAACTGTGGTGTTGGAGAAGACTCTTGAGAGTCCCTTGGACTGCAAGGAGATCCAACCAGTCCATTTAGAAGGAGATCAACCCTGGGATTTCTTTGGAAGGAATGATGCTAAAACTGAAGCTCCAGTAGTTTGGGCACCTTATGCGAAGAGTTGACTCATTGGAAAAGACCCTGATGCTGGGAGGGATTGGGGGCAGGAGGAGAAAGGGACGACCGAGGATGAGATGGCTGGATGGCATCATGGACTCAATGAACGTGAGTCAGTGAACTCCGGGAGTTGGTGATGGACAGGGAGGCCTGGCGTGCTGCGATTCATGGGGTCGCAAAGAGTCGGACACGACTGCGCGACTGAACTGAAATGAACTAACTTCTTCAGTCTTTTGGAATAAGAATTCAAGACAGTAGAACTGGTGTTATAGTGTTTTGGGTTGGGGTTTTCCACAGCTGATGACACTGGAAGAATCTCCCATAGGAAGCTACCTTAGCAGACACTAGAGTTTCGCCTTTCAGTTTATAAATGTGGTGAGGAACTTTTGGCTTCTGTTTGAGCTGGTTGCCTCATTTTGGTCGTGTAATTGCTTTCTCCGCAGAAACAATGAATGGGGAATTCTCCCTAAGGTCAGCGTTTAATTAATTGCCGCGCTCTGGCTGCTATAGTACTCCAGGCATCGATCCTATTAAAATTGCCTGGAGATTGCCAGCAGGTTGAAAATCCGTCTTCTGTGACAGCCCGGAGTCATTGAGTTGAGTGGGAGGTGCCTTGCGCAGTCTACAATCTCCGTGGCGGTGGCCCGAGGCGCGGGACTTATCCGAAGACTGGATTGGACCTTTCCCCTGTCTATCATCGGAAGGCTCTCCGCCCCCGACAATCTTGCTGCAGGATTTGGAAGCTGAGCACCGCCTCTGAAAACTAGGGGAGTGATGGGCGGTAAGGGGTAAACTCGGTGTGTATTTCTCTTCTTATTGGTTGGCTGATGTGTCAGTCGTACTCCGCTCTGCTCCCATTGGCGGGAAGGCTCCAGGCCGGTAGCGTGGACACTGTGCTGCCCACTTGAAAGCTACGATCAAGGCGCGTGACGTCCCAGACTTTTGTTGTTAGGCTTTGGGCCTTATTAATTATTCATTAGGTACTTGAACGAGCTGTAGCGATTGGTGGCCGAGAGAGCCGGTGGATTGTTTCTTAGCTAGAGATACGTGTCACCCTCGACGCGGCGGGAGAAGTTTCGCATAAATTATTCTGATAAGGTTTGTGGGCGTGGCGGCGCATAGATTAGGCAAATAAGCTGAGGAGGGAGGGGAGGCCGGGTACGAATTAGCCTAAGTTATTAAAGATGGCGGCGGAGCGGAGTCGCTCCCCGATGGAGTCGCCGGTCCCGGCCTCTATGTTCGCCCCCGAGCCCAGCTCTCCGGGGGCGGCCAGAGCCGCGGCGGCTGCCGCCCGGCTCCACGGCGGCTTCGACTCGGACTGCAGCGAGGACGGTGAGGCGCTCAACGGCGAACCGGAGCTGGACCTCACCAGCAAGGTAGGCCCCGGGCGCCGGCGGCTGAGGGGACCGGGCACTGAGGGGGAGCCGGGCGGTGGGCCGAGCCGTCTCTGGGGCGACGGCGGGGGCGGGAGGGGCCGAGCCCGCCCACCTGTAGTGCGGGAAGCGCGGCGGGCTCCCGGGCGAGGGGCGGCTCCGGCTGCCCGCGGGCACCGCCGTCCTTCTCTGGTGGCGCCCACCCGGCCTCCCCGCCGTCGGGCTCCCGCCGATCACAACCCCTCAGCTCCGCCACGTGGAACGCGGGCGCCCGGCGCCGGCAGTGCCCGCGCAGTGGCGGTCCCCACGCGGTGCCGCCTCCGCGGGAGATCGAGAGGGACTCTCTCCGTGGACTGCCCACGGCAGCCGAGGGCCGAAGGTGGCTCTGGCAGGGCGAGCGCGGGAGGATCAGGGAGTCCGAGGCGGAGCCGGGAGGCAGCTGCGGCTCTTCCTGGTGTCGAGAAAGGCAGTATTAAGTAGTCACTCAATCAAGAATGTCTCCTTTAGAAATACACCCAAAACAAAAGTGAAAGATGAGCATGACCCATAGTTTCGTCTTCTGGGAAAGGAACCTTATCTTGTATGACTGGAATAATGAAGGACGTTTTAGATCGTGTTTTCTTAGCGTTTGCGAAGGTGGGCAGGATTTTAAGGGCTCAACCTTCTGCTTGGCGTTGGTGGGGGCGGGGATAAATAATTAAGTATAATTTGGGACTGGCGTTTTGAAGATTCCTAACGTTGCTAAAGGAAGGAATGCCAGCTTGGGAGTCGGACTGGGCTGGCTTTTCTTTCCTGCCCTGCCAGTTAAAAAGGCTCTGTGACCTTGGGAAAGTGTCTTAACCTCTCAGTGCTTCAGCTTCATCATCTTTTTTAGTACAAATACGTAGTAAAAATGAGAAACGTATGTAAGAAATCTGCTACACTGCCGGTTACTTACTACTCAGTAAATGTTTGAAGGGGATTGAAGAAACTGATGATTCTCTGTGCGGATTAAATAGCAGCTGATGCAAAACAGCACACCCATCCCACCTCCTACCTGTTGTTGAATACTTACAATAGAGATGAGTTTCAAAAACATTTGTGAATTTTTAGTCTGTGGTGACAAAACTGCACGAAACTTGATCTAAACTGGAGAGAACTTTCTTGAAACCAACAGCTCTCTCCCTGTAGTCTCCACTGAGCACTTAGAATTCTGCCAGCACTCCGCCTTAGCACAGGGTCCTCTCTGGTGCCTCTAGTGCCATAATGAGGCTGGCCAGGTTCAAAGAGAGGATGATCTGGGGAAGTGTATGAGGCAATGGGACACAGGCAGAAGACCCAGCACCTAGGTTCAAAGTGCAGGCTCTGATGAGTCAACTCAGGAAATTGTAAGAGATGCACTTGACTCGGAAGCAGATGTCAGTTCATGGCCAAGGTGCTGAAGAAGCCTGAAAACAGTGGGAAATGGCCCAGCAGAGTTGCAAACAGATTTATTTCCTCACCAACTTATTTATTGTTCCAGGGTAGGGAGGTGTGTCTTCGTCATGAAGCTGAGGAAGTCCTTCTCATTATTTTAAAGACGCTATATGTAAATTAATATTGATGATATTGAAAAAAACTGATGTGATGAGAGAGAAGAGATGGGTTAAATAGGCTGATTCCTGAGGGAAAGGTTAGAAGCTGTAAGTGTATATACTTGCTATAGTTAAATGTGGGGATGGACATAAGACTCTGAGAGCTTCCAAGGAGAGAGAGAATTAGTGAATTACGGTATCTAGTTTCATTTAGGAATGACTGGGTGAGGAAAACTGTAATTACCACTTATTGAGCTGTGGAGTGGATGCTTTACATGTTATCTTATTTGGTCTTTACAGTGGCCTTAGGAGGTAGATAATAGTATCTCCATTTTGTAGACTAAAAAAACTGAGACTCAGAGGTTAAGTTCTTTGTCCAAGGTCACATATGACAGTTAGAGAATGGGATTTGACATGCCTGATGGTAAACAGCCTCCCCAAATAAGTGGTTGATATTTTAATGTTATTGAAAGAAATTCACAAAATGACGGTGTTGATGCCCATCTTAGAGGTAAGGGTGTTTTGTTGATAAAGATAAATCTTGCAGCAGTTTTTACTGCCGATTCCTAAATAATCAAGATAGCCAAGGCAAGATGGAACAGAATTCTTATGTTGTTATGGGAACCATTGGCCTTGGATGGAGAGCATGGCAGTATATGAGATCCCTGTCCTGTGAGTGGCAAGCTGCAGGTAGAAGACCTTGGCATGTAGGTGTAAAGCACTGCTCATTAATTTCTACCTACAATGCCACATTGTCAGTCCCTGTGGGTCCTGCCCTCCTGTTAAGCAGCAGGAGGCAGGCGGCTCACACCCTTTTTTCTGTGGGTTGGAGTTCGAACATACTCATAAGGCCTTGAGCTCAAAGGCTGTTTGAGGAGAGGCAAAGAGGCCATGAGAGGGCTGCGAAGCTAGTTTAGGTCAGGGCGCAGTGGGGTTCAGTCAGGGTCTTTGGTCAGGCTATTGATCTGCTTTGGCTGTGTTGCTCTTCTAGTAAGTGTGGTCCTAAGGCTGTTGGTTTCTCTTCTAGCTGGTTCTAGTGAGCCCTACATCAGAGCAGTATGACAGCCTACTTCGGCAAATGTGGGAGAGGATGGACGAGGGATGCGGAGAGACCATATATGTCATTGGGCAGGGATCAGGTGAGCATAGTTTTCCTTTCACTTTATTTTTAAAAACATTATTTAGAGCACATTTTCCCTCTTTTATCAATTTTTCTTGTTCGTGTGTCTCAGTTGCAGTGATTCTTTAGTGTCTGCAGAACTGTTTGGGAGAATGTGAAAGTACAATGTGATAATGGTAATTCCCACCTTAGTGGTCCTAATGTGCTTGACTTTAAAGATTCACTTTTCAAGAGATTTTACAGAAGCTTCGTTTCTGCTTCCAGTACCCTGCATTTGCATAAGGTGTGATGAAGCACAGAGCAAGGAAACTTCTTGTCTGAGATAATAGAGTAAGTCACAATTAGGTCTACAAATACGTCTTCCCTAGGTAGTTCTAGGTCTTCCCCTCCAAGTCTGATTTACCAGTCCCATTGCTACTTGTTGTGTGCTTAGCAGAGAACCTCTGTGATACTTCTTGATGTCAGCAAGAACAGGACATCCAGAATTCTCTCTTCAGCAAGGCTGCCTTGCCCTGGTCCACACTGACCGTTCAGTGGGAATAGCTGTGAGGTCCTATCACGTATGTAGGCTTGTTGCCATTCTGGAAGGGACTTGTTATTGCCCTCCAGCCCTCTTATTCCACTTTAGGGGCCCATTGTTTTAGAGGAAGGCCATCCCTCTGACAGAATCCCAGATTTATCCTGGGCTTCCCACCCCCGGTCATTCCTAGTTTATACTCTCAATGTAAAGCCTGCTTACTCTTATCTTCATTTAGACATCTTTGCTGAAATGGCAGCTGGGCTTGTTTAACAGTTAGTTTAGCCTGTACTAGATCTTGTCTGTCGTCCTTGCAAGTTTGAGTAGGCCTCCATGCATCATTAAAGGACTAGTTCTCTTTACTGAATGTAGCTTTTTTATAAAGACAAGTAATAATTCTTTTACAGTGTGAGTCTAAGATGGTAGAAATCTCAAAATCAGTTTTTCACTGTTTGACAAATATCTACTAAGTATCCTTCTAAGGTCTTGATACTGTTGCCGAACACTGGATACTTAAAGTCTGTCCTCTGTCCTGAGAAGGAAAGATGGTATATACATAATTAACTTCAGTAGAAAACAGCACTTAGAAATGCTGCAAAATTGACACAAGGAAGAAGGGTTTGATCTCCCAATACTGCTCTGCCTTCCTTTGAAATGTTTCTCATGTTTATCCTTTCCTTTCTGTCTTTGCTGCCACCTCACCAGTTTCAGGTCTTATCACTCTAAAGAAGGCATGGTGAGAGAGATAGGCAAAGCAGGAGGTTCATGTCGCGCGAGAGAGATGGTCAGCACTGTCAAGTGTTACAGAGACAGCAGGGAGAGTTAGGTTCAGAAAAAGCCATTCCATTTGGTGACTAGGGCTTCATTGGTAACCTTTTGAAAAGCCTTTGTATCACATCTGGCCTGCTGTAATAGGATGAACCACTCAAAGATCACTTCAAACTTATAAAATTGAAGAAAACCACATCTAGGTCAATTCTGACAAGTCTTGGGACTGTTTGTTGAAGATGCAGATTCTTAAAGCTCAGTTGAGTTCGACTCTGTGACCCATGGACCCTAGCCAGCCAGGCTCCTCTGTCCATCAAATTCTCCAGGCCAGAATACTGGAGTGGATGGCCATTCCCTACTCCAGAGGATCTTCCCAACCCAGGGATTGAACCCCGGTCTCCTGCATTGCAGGCGATTCTCTACAGTTGGAGCCACCAGGGAAGCCCCGTAAAGCCCCCACTGCTCCCTTAGTCTTTAATATGAACTCTTAGTGAACTTTACCAAACCTTGATGGCTCACAGTTAATTAACCCTCCCATGGCAAAGCATAGGAACGAACATTCAGTAACGTGTATCTTACACACCCAAGCATTATCTTGGCATCTACCAATTGGATACTATTAGATTCATAGTGACTCCTTCCTGCTGGAATTCTTTAGAGGTAGAAAAATTGCAACTAGTTAAACAAGTTCAACTTCAAGTGGAAGACTGAACTAGATGCAAAGCCCCCAGGGGTCAACTTCATCACTGACTTCGTGTGTATTTGGTGCTTGCCCTCTGTTTACTGCTTCCTTCATCTGTAAAATGGGGCTAATGGTATCACCACCCCTACCGCCAACCCCCAACCAAGAGAAATTTGTATAGATAAATTAAGTTTTTAAAAAATTCTAAGCAGGGCAGAGGACTGTGCTCTTTAAATATACATTCTTAAGACTGATATGAAAAGGAGGCACCGTGATTAGTTAGTTCAAGTTCTGTAGTTAGGTCAGGTTCTGGAACCTGGCAGGTCTGAGTTTGCCTTACGGGTTCTTTCCCTTGCCTTAAAATGGAGATAATAATAGAATCTAGCCCATGGTATCATGGTGAGGATTAACACTTGGCATATAGTAAGCACTATGTAAACACTTAGCTAAAAAAATAAAAAATAAACGCTTAGCTAGTATTAGTAGTTAGTCATTTTTTAAAGGTTCCAGGTTATAATTGATTTACCATGAGATCTCTTTCAAAAAGAACCTTGTTCATTCCTCAAATATTAAATCATGACTTTCTAAGAACTAGGTACTACATTAAAAGTTCAGGAAACGTGGGAGGAGTATTATAACTTTGTGGCAGGGTCAGAGAAGGCTTAAAAGTCTTTCTAAAGGAGGAGCTGCCCGATGAGTGAATTCTAAAGGATGAGTAGGAGTTTCCCAGATGAGTGGAGGCAGTAGTTAGTGACCGAGAAAGCCACAAGCACAGAGGCATGGAGGCATTGTGATTGTGGAGTATTTGGTGGATCAGAGGTGATTCAGTAAAGTGGGAATGAGGGTGAGATTGGGAGCGTCAGGACCGGAGACTGGACAGGTAGTCAGGGCCCAGCTCTGAGAGTCTTTGAATGCCATACCAAAGCATTTAGACTTGTATCCTAAAAGTTTGGGGACCCCCTGCTGCATGTTGAGCAGGAGGGTGAGTCAGGAGGCAGGACCGAAATCTGACTAGTTTCCCACGTGGCTTAATATGTGGCGCTTAGTGATTGGACCTCTGACTTTTCTCCTTGGCTTTTTTTCCACTCCTACCAAGTGAGGACATGCTGGAGAAGGCTGATGTGACTGGGGGTATTTTCAGTTACAGAATACTGGGAGCCCTGGGTGGATAGGTGGGAGCCCTGGATGGATAGGTGACACTGTTGATTGCCCCATGGTGTGAGACAGAACCTGAAAGCATTGCTTTTCAATGTAACAGAAGCAGAAAGAGTTGGCTAGAGTTTGGGGATCTGGCCAGAATGGCAAGGCAGCCGGCCTTCTCTCAGGAACAGTTCCAAGCCCTTCTCTAATCCAGAAGATTTCCAGAGCTTAGTTGGCCATGCATTTAGAAGCTCCTTGACCCAATTGCTCCCTCTTTGTTCATTTGTTTTAGCATTTTGCAGACATTTGCGGACTCAGTATAGGAAAGGCACCCCTCATGGAGTGTCCAGGGACATTTGCGATATGGTCCTTACCCTCGAGATGCTTGCGTATAGTGGGTGAAGACACGTCCCAAACACTATTTGTGGTAAATTTCACAAGGGAGCAGAGTGGGTAGGCTTTTGGCCAGTGGAGATGTGCTGATTGGCTTTCCAGGGTAGGAGATACATTAGCAAAGGTGTAGAGCTGGCAGAGTGCAGAGAACATGGGGGATGGTGACTGGGCCATCTGCACTGGAACAGAATTTAGGAGGGGAGGATGGGGAAGGGGTGGAGTAAATGATGGGCACCTATAAGGATTAGAACTGGACGTTGCTGGTTTTGACTCGAAAGTGACAACATCAGAGCTGTGCGTTGTTTAGGAACTCGAGCTTGTGCAAATATGCAGGATGGGTCGGAGGAACCAGATGGGATTTGTTAAGACCAGTTAGGGATCTTGTGGTAATTCAGGAAAATAAGGGCCCGAATCAGGCTGGTGACATTGGACTGGCAAAGAAAGGAGAGCAGGAACAAGGAAAGCTAGACTTGGCAGGACTGGAGTGATGAGTATTAATCTTGGGTGACTGGAAGGATAGTGGAGTCATCAGAAACAGGCAAGGCAGGAGGAGGAACTGGTCTGGCATTAAGGGGAGCCGTTGCCAAAGGAAGAGGCTCTGGGTGTGGAATCAGGAGACCCATGGCCCCTCTGCTCCCTCCCAGCTCTGAGACCTCTGGGTTCTATGTACCCCAGTACTAAATGGGAGCAGTAGTATCTAACTCATGGGGCTACAGGGAGGACTGAAATGCTTTGTTAATGCTATTAGTTTTCATGCTGTTGTTTAAAAAGGGAGGGGATAGAGCTCTGGGAAGAGGACTAGTTATGAATGTTTTTTGTAGTTTTCAAATGACAGTGGAAGCCGTAGAATATTCAGGTAGTTGAGGGGAATGTTCAAGGATAGAGAAGAGGGCCACTGACCAACTACTGCAAAGGCTGGCATCTAGGGGCAGGAGCAGGAAGAGCCAGGAGAGGAGACAGAAGGAGGAACCAGAGGGCGGGAGGGGAAGCAGAAGAATCAGGGGACTTCCCTGGTGATCTAGTGGTCAAGGCTTCGGGCTCCCAGTGCAGGGGGCACTGGTTCCATCCCTGGTTGGGAAACTGATCCCACATGTGGCAAAGCATGGCCAAAAGTAAATAAATAAAAAGAAAAAGAGAGTTCGGGTTATAGGCAAGCAGACTGGGAATGAGGTGCTTCAGTCAGCAGAGGGACGGTGGCCAGTGGCGTTGACTCTGCAGGGCTTGAGAAAAGGACTTTGGATGAGGGTGGAGAAGGCCTCTGATGATTGAAAGCCGGTTTTTTTCCAGAGGCATCGGATCAGTGAGTAGGTGGTGAGGAAGTACAGTCACCAAGTGTCCCCTGGCGGAGATGGTAGCACAGTGCATTTGCTGGGGCACAGGAAGAGAGGTTGGGTCTCCTTTAGTTTAGGAATGGTTTGCTTGTTTGTAAGGGGAGAAGTGGAAGCGGATGAGAGGAGCTGCAGGGTCTTGGGAGGCAGAAAAGAAAAGAGGTGGGGCAGATGCTGGGGGTGAGCCCAGGGAAGGAGCAGGGGTGCTCTCGGGGAGACAGGCTGGAGGAAAGCGGAGGCAGCTACTGTGGGAATTAAATATGACTCCGTGCGGGAAGCACCTGACCAGATTGTCTGACAGTGGGCACTCCATAAATTACTGGTTGCTTGGTCTTCCTCCCTCATTCTAAGCTCAGACTCAATTTTTCCAGCTCCTTACTGGACATTTAACCTGAGCTGCCTCCCTGAAAAACCTGTCCCTAAAGCCATTCGTAAATTCTCTCCCCGTTTCCCTTTGTCTTCTGTCCTTGTTATCTCTTGACTGTATTGTTAGAATTCCTTCCTAAACTTGCCTCCCCGTTTCTGGTCTCTCGCTTGCCAGCACATGCTTTACACTGCTGCTCAAGAGATCTTTCTATCCCGTGGCGATCTGATCACGTTACTCCCCTGTGTAACCACCGAGGCTTCCCTCCCTGGTATATGTGTGTGTTCACCTGCCTGACCATTTCCACCTGTCACGTGGTCTCCCGCCACTTGACATCCTGCTTCCCAGCACACCAAGCTGCTTCTCGGCCCCTGAATGTGCCGTGATCTGCTGGGCTCCATGCTTTTGCTCTGCTGCCTATCATGTCTTCCCTCCTTTCTCTGCAGGCCCATTTCTCATGTTCGGAGTCCCAGCTTGGAGTCAGCACCCTGCAAGGCTGTGTTCAGCTTCCCTAGGCAATGCTAGTTGCTCATGCTTTACATTCTCTTTGTACCTTTCTATAGTACAGCACTCAAGCTGTATGGCAATTAATTAATTCCTGTCTCTCCCGCTGGGCTGTGAACCCGCCAAGGGCACCTGTATTCCCAGTACCCAGCATGAGACTTGGCATGAAACCTGGGAGAGTCTCCATGATTACTACTGAAGGGATTAATGATTGCCCTGCTTAATGGGGAAGCCCTGTTACTTATGAACTCCACATGTGCCTGAGTGTTGGAAGTGTCAGGTAGAGAGAGAGCCATGTTCTGCAGTGCCCAGGGTGGGGTCCTGGTGAGGGGTGGCTAACTGGCTGACTTGGTGGCAGGCT
Organism: Aepyceros melampus; assembly: GCA_006408695.1. NCBI lineage: Eukaryota > Metazoa > Chordata > Mammalia > Artiodactyla > Bovidae > Aepyceros > Aepyceros melampus. The sequence goes on from SJXQ01002761.1 coordinate 250,139, forward strand.
GACGTGTGGACTCTTGTCACCAGATGGGACTGAGTACGGGCTGAGTGAAGCTGACATGGAGGCCTCCTATGCCACCGTGAAGAGCATGGCAGAGCAGATAGAGGCTGATGTCATCCTCCTGCGGGAGCGGCAAGAGGCCGGGGGCCGTGTGCGCGACTATCTGGTCCGGAAGCGAGTAGGAGACAATGATTTCCTGGAAGTCAGGTGAGGGCCCCTGAGCGGTGCCAGGTCCCCGCAGCGTGACCTTGGAGTCCTGGGCACCACAGAGAGCGGCGACTGAGCCTTTGACACCGGACACATTCACTTCGTCCTTTTGCTTCCCAAGGCCTGAAAAGAGCGTCCAGTGACATCATTGGCTCATTCTCTGTTTCCATACTTTTTCATCTTTAAATCCTCCCATTTGGAAAGAGTGGGAGGGAGGCCAGCCCTGCGTCCTGTGGCCACTTTTTGGGGGCACTTGCTCTCCCCCCAGCCGGGGCGGCTAGAAACCAGGGTCATGGAGGAGAGCATCATGGGCCCCTCTTGGCTTTAGGGCTCCTGTCGGGGAGCTCAGTTCCTCCTGAGTAACGTTCTAGTCCCTGGGTACAGCTCCAAGAGCATTCCCAGTGTGCTCACCCAGAGAACTGGAGAGGCTCAGGGGTGAGCCCATCCCTACAGGTCCAGTTGCTGGAGTTCACTTCACTCACCCACCAACTCTCACACAAATGTATGGGTTTGTGTACATGCAGGGTAGCGGTCGTGGGCAACGTGGAGCTGGCAAAAGCACACTTCTGGGGGTCCTGACACACGGGGAGCTGGACAATGGGCGAGGTTTTGCCCGCCAGAAACTCTTCCGCCACAAACATGAGATTGAGTCGGGCCGCACCAGCAGCGTGGGCAACGACATTCTGGGCTTTGACAGTGAAGGAAACGTGGTAAACAAGCCAGATAGCCACGGCGGCAGCCTGGAGTGGACAAAGATCTGTGAGAAGTCCACCAAGGTGATTACCTTCATCGACTTGGCCGGCCATGAGAAGTACCTGAAGACCACTGTCTTTGGCATGACAGGCCATTTGCCTGACTTCTGCATGCTCATGGTAAGTGAGGTGCTGCTGAGAAGGATGGGGCTTCGGCTTGGCTCCTGGGATGTGGTGGCATGCAAGTGTTTAAGGTTGTTCTGAGGCAGGAGCCTTGTGGTTTAGGGCTTTGAAACCGGATAAGGACGACAAGTGTTGCAAGGGTGCCTGGTCTTCTCAAGGGTGTACCTTGATCTTTCTCTTAGGTGAGGCCAGGAAGAGATCCTCGGAGAGAAACCAAGGTGCCATTTGCAGATCTCTCTCGTTTTTCAGAGAGGTGTAGAGGAGGGTTCTCCTGGGGCGTTGCTTACTACCTTCTGAAAGGCAACACCTCTGAAAGGTGTTTCCTCCTGGGGTCGGGCTATTTTGAGGTGATATTCGGCAGCACTCTCAGAGATGGGGCAGCCTGGGGACGAAGTGGAGGAGAGAGCACAGACAGCCACTCAGGGCCTAGAAGGTGGTCTCTTCTGAAGCTTGGGACTGGTGTCCGCCTCTCACAGCTACTTGTTGAGAGGCTTCTGTGTGCCTGGCACTGTGCCAGGCCTGAAAATAGAGCCGTGAACAGGCTGTCCTGAGCGCCCATAGAGCTCACAGTCTGGTGGGAATAGACTTTTCAGCACCTCACCACGTGGATAAACTGAAGAGGGAAGGGAGCAGAGGCTTCTGCGCTGGATCACGTTGTGAATCCCACAGTTGGGTCTCTTGGATCTTCTTGGCCAAGGCTAGGAGTCTGTGAGACCCACAGCCTTGGTCACGACTTCACAGCTTTCATGGAGTGCAAACAAGCTGGTTTTCCTTTGGCAAATCCTTCTCAAAGCCCTTCCCCATTTCCCAGTCCCTCCAGCTGCCTGTATTAATAAGTGTAGTAAATGAAAGCATCTGTTCAGCACAAACTTGATCAAGTTGCCCAACGAACAGGTTCTCAGGCAAATTCTCTCCAGACTGGAGAGCCAAGAGAGGCAGAGCATATGTGTGAACACTCGTCAGCTCTCTGCCCAGGGTTCTTAGGATCTCAGTGTGGTTTCATCTCCTGTATCTTTGGACGTTGCAAAGGACCCTTACCAACCTTGACTGGCCAAGGAAAGCTGCTCTTCCCGAAGGGGTTTTAGAGGAAGAGCATAGAGTGTATTTGGGGCAGTTGTTGGATTAAAATTAAGAAGGGTATAGAAATCAGTTTAAAATGAGCGTTTTCTAACTGAGCTGCAGTTAGTGTCAGTTACTTTGCGACCCTATGGGCTATAGCCCTCCAGGCTCCTCTGTCCGTGGGATTTTCTGGACAGGAATACTGGAGTGGGTTGCCATTTCCTTCTCCGGGGGATCTCCCCAACCCAGGAATCAAACCTGAGTCTCCCACATGGCTACAGTGATCAATGGACATGTCTTCACCCCAGATGAGATGTTATATATTATTTGACTTTTAGGTCAGGAGCTAAATACTAAAAATCTCTGTAGAAAACAATGAAATACTTGATTATTGTTTCATGGCAATCAATTAAAAAAAAAAAAACCCAAACCATGAAAATATAGAGATAGCAGAGAGAGAGCATTCTCTTATCCCTCTTGGAAGAAGAGAAGCAGGTCTGGGTAAGTTAGGAAAGCTGGTGGGAGGGATGGGAAGATTTAGGAGGAAGATGGTAGAGGGGTCGTGGTGTAGGCAGAGGGAACCTGTGTGGGACCTCTGTGTTGGTGGGGTGATTGCTCCCCTGGGAACCGTGATGACCAGTGGGAGCATCACTTGAAACACTGGAAGGTATGAAGCCCTGTATAAATACGTCATGGCAATTTTAACCTTATTTTGTTTTAGTAATACATGCATATGGTACAAAAATTAAAAGGTACCTAAGGACTTTAGAGACTTTCCACTTCAGAGTGAGAAGTCTTTCTCCTGCCTCTGTTCCATTTTCTCCGGAGGCAACCAGTACTGCCAGTTTCTTATACATCCTCTAGAGATATTTTGTAATCATACCAGCAAGCGTGTGTATATTGAAAGTAGATTATATTATAGACATTGTGACTCTTCACCGGAAATGCCTCTCACAGGTCCTAAAATGCTTCAGCGCACAGTCTGCTACTGTTTTTGCACCCAAGAAGAACAAGAGTTCACTAGTATCATACAGTATCTAGTCTAAAGGTATTACCATTATTTCAGATGTTCCCCAGGATGCCTTACAGCTGCTTCTCTTCAAACAGTGATCTAATCACCACTCTTCATGGTAGCGCGCTGTACGCCACCTTGCCTTTCTCCCCTTCAGACATGTCTTAGAGAGTGCCCCATATCAGTGGAGAAGCATTCCCTCTTTCTTTTGCAGGCACACTTGTGCGTGTGCATTAATTCATGTAATTGGCCTTTATGATATTTGAAAATGTTTATTGTTACAGGAAGGAATAATAACAGTAGTAACAGCGGCTCTTGCTTGAAGACCTAATTCCTGCTAGTTCTGTGTGGACCTTAGACACATGCTTGGCTATTTAAACCTCAAGTGAACCCTTTAAAGTGGATATTATTATCCTCCCATTTTATAGATAGGGTAACTAGGGGCCAGGAATGCTAAACTGAATGCACTCTGATGACTCTGGACAGTTCTTTTCCCAGACTGAGTTTGTCTTTTTTTTAATTGTCTCCAAGCCCCCTCAGATCTTGATCGGCCGTCTTATTGTATGGGCAGTTAGAGCTGTCTGTGCCGAGCCCAGCTTTAAGCTACAGCTGTTTGGCTTCTGGCCAAAGACTCGCGCCCCCTGTGTTCTGTTCTGATAGTGACCCCAAGAGGAGAGTGCTCTCTTCCCTCAGCCTTTTTTGAGCCCCTGTGCCCACCCAGCAGCACTCTCTGTGCCCTTGTTCTGATAGTCCTTTCTGTGTTGGGGCAGGTGGGCAGCAACGCTGGCATCGTAGGGATGACCAAGGAGCACCTGGGCTTGGCATTGGCCCTCAACGTGCCTGTGTTTGTGGTGGTCACCAAGATTGACATGTGTCCTGCCAACATCCTACAAGGTAAGTGCAGGCGGCAGCAGTCTGTGGCACAGTCACCCACGGTGGCTCCTTGGTGCTCTGCTGCCAGGGCGGCAGCCTGGGACCTTCTGCTTCCTTGTACTGTGTGTAGACCTTGGCTTTAATGTCCACCAGCCCAGAGACTTCTGCTTCCTCCCTGTTTGGCTCTTGGTCTGAGTACAGCCTAGAGTTACCTCCTGCTCATTGTTCCTTCTGGTTACAAATGCAGGATCCTTGAAGGCCCTAATCTGGCAGCTCTTTTCAGATGGTTCTAGGCAGAAGGGGTTGGGTTTTACCATCTAAGCTCGGCATATAGGGAGACATTTGGGCAGAGTGTCTGATGGCCTTTTGCAACCAAAGGCTTCAAAACAGAGTTGCAAGAACTAGGCTAGAGATGGTAGGAGAGAATTAGAGAAGGGTCCTTCTGGAGGGCCTCCTAAGGGCTTCTGTAGGTGTCTAAACATCCTAGAGATTCTCTTGTCAGATGAATTTTTTCCCAGGAAACAGAGCGTTCTGGGAACAACACTGTCCTTCTCATGGACCCCCAAGTCACTTGCGTATAGAATGTGAGTCTTCTAGAGACTCTGGAGAAACCTGACAGGTCTCAGACCTGTGGCCTGAGCACACACTCCCCATCAGTCTGCTCCTACTCTGGCAAGCATTCACCCAGTGTTGGCCCTCCTTCTCTTCTCCAGGCATTATGGCATTTAACACTGTGCGTCTGTCTCCTGCTGCGTCAATAATGAGTGGACCTGTCTTGCCTTGGAAGCCTGGCCAAAGAGAAGGCTGTGTCCCCCTATTTTGTTCCATTTCACCCTTTAAGAAACCCTGAAGCTGTTGCAGCGCCTGCTGAAGTCACCAGGCTGCCGGAAGATCCCTGTGCTGGTGCAGAGCAAGGATGATGTGATTGTTACAGCCTCCAACTTCAGCTCTGAGAGGTAATGGATAGGGAGCAGTCACTTGGGCGCAGGCACAGAGATTGGTTGAAATAGATGATTCTGCTCTCAGTGGTGTTGCTCAGGGGCTGTATGAGGTGACTCAGATTGTGAGGTGCTGGCCTCACTGAAGTTGGAGTACTAGCTGAGACTTCAGTGTCCTTATCCATGAAATGGGTATTATCATCTTCACAGGGCTCTCATAAGTGTTGGCAATGATCTGTGTAAAGCGCTTAGCACTACCTGTGGCTGCTGTTTGATAGATACACAGCCATTTTTATAACTGTTTCTATTGACTTGTAAAATAAATATACTTTATTTATTTGGCTGCACTGGGTCTTAGTTGCGACATTCCGGATCTAGTTCTCTGACCAGAGATCAAACCCAGGCCCCCTGTGTTGGGAGTGCAGAGTCTTAGCCACTGGACCACCAGGGAAGTCCCTAATTTTTTTTATACTGTTGTTCCTCAAAAGCTCTCTAATCACAGATGAGTTTTGGCATTTACTCATTAGCATGTCCTTTGATTCTATAAATATGTATATATTTTTGGCCGTGCTGGATGACTTTTGGGCTCTTGGTTCCCTGACCACAACTGAACCCAGGCCAGCAGTGAAAGTGGCTGACTGCCAGGGAATTCCTTGATGCCATAAATATTCATTGGATGTTTGTTCTGTGCTGGGCTTTTCATCTAGGCATTGAGGACTCCGAGTTGACTTGGGCACAGTCCTTGTCTTCAGGGTGGTCGGCTCCTTGGTCAAAGATAGTCTCTGGGTAGTAGTGAATTTTGTTGACTCCCGCTTCTTCTCCCATAGTCTTGGGGCTGTTTGCTACAGGACTCAGAGCAGAAAGACTTTTGGCCTTTCTCTCCGCCCTAGCACTGTCTTTATACCACCAGTTGGCCAGCAGAGGGGGTACGTCTCAGTTGGCCCCATTTCAATTCATTCATTTTGTTGAGTGCCTGTTCTATACATTCCTTATTCTAGGTGTAGCAAATGTGTAATTCCCGATCCTGAGAAGTTTGATTAACCATGGATAGCAGATAGACAGGAAACTATTATATATAGAATGGATAAATAGCAAGGTTCTACTGTGTATCATATTCAGTATCCTATGACAAACCATAATGGGAAAGAATATAGAAAAGAATATATATATTGAATATATATGTATGTGTATAACTGAGTCACTTTACAGAAGAATTTAGCACTATAAATCAACTACTATACTTTAGTGTTTTTTTTTTTTTTTTTAAAGTTTTCTGAAAACTCAGAGTCAAGGGTACCCATCTGGGAAGGATTCTCTGGAAGGAGGCAGCATTAGGGATGGGCTATTCATACTGAATACAGTTCCCTGATGAGAGGATTTAGTAGTTGGATAAGAGGGAAGGAGTCCAGGCAGGTGGATTAGAGTGAACAAGTACATGGGAATGAAAAAAGCTTTGAGGAGAAGGGAGGATTCGCCAGTCCAGCTGGAATACAGGACTCTGGGAGAAATACGCTGGTAGGAGTGTCAGGAGGAGGGATTCCGGCTGGTATTTCATCAGTGAAGTGTTGGTTAAGGGTTTAAGGATGGATGTGCTGTAAGAAGAAGGGAGCGCATACCACGAGCGCCTGGAATAGGGCAGTGGTGCCAAGACGAGAGGAGGGACAGATTTCAGAGACAAAATGGTGTAAGGAGAGGAGGCCTTAGGCACGGGGCGGTGGGCTAGGCGGGGCCTGGGAGGCCAGGGACGGGGCAGCAGGGGCACCTCAGTCACAGCAGCTGTGCCTGAGGCCTCCTGCTGCTCCTCCCTGCTCAGGCAGGCGCTCGCCACGGGCGCGCCTTTCTTCCTCTGTCTCCACACCGCCCCCCCCCCACCAGGATGTGCCCGATATTCCAAATCTCCAACGTCACAGGCGAGAACCTCGA